>VMBQ01006604.1:33824-53861 GCA_007657795.1 Dreissena rostriformis | reverse complement strand
TGCAGTAATTTCAATTTGCTGGTATAGGCAAAGGTGTAAATAAGTAAGAATAACTTTATTTAATTTTGTTGTGTTTATTGTAAAATTAAAACAAAATGTCAGGAGCCATTTTCTCGACAGAGGGAGTATGTAACAGGGTATTCACATACACTAATCCTCAATTAACCACTTACCCAATCAAGAGTGTGAGAGAGATTCAGTGTGGGTGAATGGTGATGAATGATTGAGCTACACTATTAATGGTGCATCCTTTTTTAGGTGAGCTGAATTCAGATACATCTTTATGCTTTTATATATCTGAAACATAATATTCAGTTCATGACTTAACCTTGTAAGAGGTACAAGCGTTTTACATTTGCTTAAACCCTATATCTTTAGTTTTTTTCTACGTATGGTCACCTGTGAGTCATTTTATTATTTTAAATGTATTTACTTGTATTATTGTTATAATTGTAATCATTATATTATTTGAATTATATTGTATTTGTTAAGTATCTGATTTAGAATTTATCATTATACTTATAATACGTTATGTAATTATATTTCAGACCATCATTTACATATATTAAAAGCTTGGAACTTTACAACCCTTGTGTTGTTCACACAAACCCCGGTTACATTAGCATATACTGATAATGAAATAATTGCATTCGTCAACATAAGATATACTTAATTGAATTCGAACACGAATTAAAATGAAATGATAAACAAATGCATTAAAGACGTATGTAGACGATGAAACATTTAGTTTATTGAGCGCGTTAGATCGTCACTACACAAACACAAAATATCCTAAATAGTACATGTTTATTATTTTAGTTTTCCTTATACATTGTTGAAGATAAAACGCAGTTTGGAAACGAGCGTTTCCAAACACATTCGCACTTTTCAATGAGATATTACCAGCATGCAAATGTGCAGTTTAATTACGGTACTTTGCTTATTTCATTCCGAGTTATAACACGTAGGTTTGGTGGTGCAAACATATCAAAGCATATATGTTTATATTAATGATATATATTTAGGAACGTTTTTGTACGATACAAACTCTTTATTTCGTGCAAGACGACTTGCTTCTTTTTTGCTTACATTAGTGCGCATATACCGTAGACATATCAGTATTAACATTCCATTTTGATATAAGCTCATCTGCCTTCTTGTGCCTCGAATCTAACTGCAGCACTGTATAAATGGCTGAAGGAGGCGTAATTAGTGTACCAGGAGGGGTCCCTACACAGGACAGTGTGTCCAGCCGTCACGCTCTGGTAAGATTGTTCCGACGAATTGAGTTTGTTTCTATTAAAACGATAATTAATTGTTTTGATATGTTAACACAGTTTAAGGTTTAATATATAGCACTTATGAGTATATTTCTTTTATTTCATCACATAATATTAAAAAAAGGACTTGCTCACTGATTTTGGCGTGTTTTGAAATTTGTCATAAATTGCTTTAAATTTATACATGTAAACATCGGAACTAGAGATTTCCATTACAAAACAAGAATACAATTATAAAAAGAAAGACAGAAATTAACCTCAACTGGGCTCGAACCACTGACTCTTGGAATAAACGTTTAGTGCTTAAACCACTCGGCCATCCATGCTGATGTAGTCAAATGTGTATTTTACACTTTATATATGTCAGCAATCCACGCATGGTCAGAGAATATAACGATAACAACAGAGCTCTCCAAATTATTCAATCGTTTCGCTTTTGCAACGCTTTATAATTTTCAGGTTTCTTACACAGGTACTTGAAAAAAAAATGTTGGTCCTTATATATATAATAAAAAAGGTATCCAACGATGATTTCACAGGTGTATTCAATAACGCTATGCAACAGCATGAAAGATCTAATAATGCACACAAATGTCGTTGTGGTTGCCAGCAGGAAGCATCAATCTATTATTAAACACCGTTTATTTGATGAAAATCCACCAAGTATGTCCAAAACAGCTAAAAGTTTCACAAATATGAACCCAAAATCGACGTGTGTAATTCTCGACTTACAAATGTCAGTTACGACGGAAGGCGATTTTTGGTTGATTTTTCACAATTAAACAAGAACTTCGGTATAAACTCCACAAACGTTTTTCAGTAACTAAATTTTCCTTCGAAATACATCATTCTTTAGTAACTGCAGAACAAAAATACCCAGAAAAAGTAGAAATACACCAAATATTATATTATAAGTTCAAACAGTATACATTTTATTGTTGGAACGCGCTAAATTTTATCTTGTTATCGATTGGCTGAATGAGTCGTAAATTATAGAACAGGTTTACCAATTTTATTTTCAACCAATGAAACGTCTTCTTTCCGTAACACCGATTCTGCCTCAAAATGGCGGTCGTGATGTTGCGCAATAAACAAAATGTGTTGTTTCTTATGAATTTTCGACTTTTTATCGTTCAGCTGGGACTAAAGAACGACGAAGTTCGAATGAAAACTTAGTAAATGAAAAACATATTTGGAGTTTATAACAAGGTTCTTGTTCAATTGTGAAAAAACGACCGAAATTCGCGATCTGTCATAACTGACAATTGGACGTCGAGAAATACACACTGCGATTTTGGGGTCATATTTTTGAAACTTAAAGCTGTTTTGGACATACTACGTGGATTTTCATCAAATAAACGGTGTTTAATCATAAATTGATGCTTCCTGCTGGCAACCACAACGACATTTGTGTGCATTATTCGATCTTTCATGCTGTTGCATACCGTTATTAAATACACCTGTGAAATCATCGTTGGATACCTTTTCTTTTATTATATAAATAAGGACCAACATTTTTTTTCAAGAACCTGTGGTTTCTAAATCGTCAAAAATACATATAACGGGTATTTGAGAGCATGGTAAATGGTCAGTGTTATTGTTTCATCTCAAACAAAACATAATTCCAGCGAAAAATTGCAAATCTGAAACATTTGTTTTTCAATTTGTCAATTTACAAACGTGAACAGGTTTCTTTAATATTCAAATCTTGTTGTTCGACATTTGATAACTACGAAAGCGAATACCTATTATTTAATTTTATTTTTTTAACATACCCTTACGCTGATATGTATCAATAGGCGTGTATATCAGTGAGTGTTTGGACATACGTCATATTACTCTTGACCAAGTATGAGATCATTTTCGGCAATATTGAACCACATGCAATAAAACAAACACATCGATTCCAGGTTGTATTATTTTTTAAGGAAACAAGCAACACACACAGCAAAATCGTATTTTACAAATGATAAGCCGGAGTTCTAATGACGTCTTGATCAATACGGCACACGTCATACTGCAAGTTCATTCCCGCTAAAACATGAACCGTCGTTAGCGATTATATGTTATTATTTATTTTATAATGCGGGCATGGGTATACGGTTAACAGAAAAACTGGTAACTCTCCTATCATATTGTAATATATCAGGCTCGGCACAAATAAAATCGGCTTGGCAAGGTTCGCCGTTATTTTGTTTCTAAGCCTCAGCTAATGTATTACAAAGTGTGGCCGTAACCTGTTATTCTCTATAAATGTATATCATTGTGTATATATTTAATTTGAACACATTACAGTTTCAAAGCGAACGTGCCTCTGCAGAGACCTGTTATGTGATGAATATTCTGGGCTATGGACTTCACATCCGACAGGCAAGGAGAGAAGCCTACAAGGCGTATACCAGGCATTTGACTGCACAGTATCAAAATAAGGCAACATGCAAAACTACGGGTAGCAAGGCTGAGGGTCTGACCTGCTTCCTCGAGAATGATACAGACATAATGTTTGCGACAAAACGTGTCATCTGTTTAGAAGATGGTGTTGATCCAAGTACCATTCCCGTGGAGATCAGCTTATTTAGATCTTGCAGTCGTATGAGTTACCCCGGAAATTGTACAGTGCTACTAGAGAGATACGGTAAAGCGATTCCTATAAACGTGTACAATGCCCTGTATGATGATGGATATGGTCGCAAACTTCTGAGCAGTGACTTATATGTTAATGCGTGTTCGAGCGTTCAACATGTAGAAGGCACAGTACAACACGAGCGTGTCGGGCCTCCAATGCCGTGTTCACTTGCAGATGAATTGCACACAGATTTAGTAGATGCACTACATTTGTACTGCCCCAGCATCCTAACAAGATGGTCGACAAGAACTCGCAACTGGCCAACGCCTAACGTTGTTTCGGAGGTTGTATCACTTGGCGCATTCGTTACTCCTGTTGGATTTAAATGCAGTGATTATGAACATGTTGAATGGCGAATGTGTTTCAACGCCGCAGAAAACGTGCTGGTAAACAATCTTACCGACACTCAGGTGAAACTATATATTTTATTGAAAGTGGTGGGGAAAGATGTTTTAAAACCACGTAAGAAAGAGGTAACCTCGTTCACGGTGAAAAACATAATATTATGGATAGCAGAAAATAACACGCAGTCATTGTTTCATGACAGATGTCTTTTTCACTGGCTGTATGCAGGATTGGATGCTCTAAGATCTAATGCTATAGATAAGAGAGAGCTGCCGTATTACATGATACCTGAGAGAAATTTGATGGCAGCCTGTGCTCTCATGCGCAAACAGCAGCGCACTTGGATAGCTACTATTAATGAAATGATGAAAGAAGGTCCGAGGATCATACTAAGACTACCGAAGATACGACAAGCCCTTATCGCTCACCCTGAGCCTCTGCGATGGTACAGCGGGAGGAAAATAGAGCTGGAGATGCTGCAGCTGATACAAATGAACAGAGACGCCATCGGACTGGATGTCGACACAGATGTTATTGTGCAGGGAATAGGGAAACGTAGGGAGGAGATTTTGAGGGAGGTAATCCAGAGGATGATTATGGATGGGGCTCGAGTAAATGATGGGAGTAATGTATGGACTAGTATGATGATGTAAAACGATTACATTTATCAACAGCCATTTGACTTGTACATGTTACTCCCATGTATAGATAAGAAGTTGTCGTCTGTTCGGTTAATGATATTTATTGTGTGGAATAATGCTTTGAAAATGTAAGCCTACTTAAGTAAACTATCCGTATGAAGTTGCATTTTTTGTATTATTTCTATCAGGTACATGAAACGACGCAACGTTGATATTATACTGCGTCAAAGAATTGTTGACATTTCACGATTAAACCTTTGTCAAGACTTGAGCTCTCGTAAAATCAGATCCTCATTTTGAATCCTATTACAAGGGTTGAATTATTTCCATATGTGTTACGTTAGACTCAGTTAGTAGTATTTATGATGTAATTACAAAACAATAGCCTCATAATGCGCCAACATTTATGTACGATTTGTAACCCATTTTGCATAGGTGAATGTGAACGCCGATTTAATATGTATGCCAATAAGAACAACACGCCAATTATTGTCTATTAAGTATAAGATGTGATAACTTATTAAAATAGCTTATTTTTGGAAACATTTCATCGATACTACCAAACTATGCACCATAGTGCCATGCTCTATATGAGCTTTTTATGCCCCCCCTTTGAAAAAGAGGGGGTATATTGTTTTGCACATGTCGGTCTGTCGGTCCGTCGGTCTGTCGGTCCGTCGGTCCGTCCACCAGATGATTTCCGGATGATAACTCAAGAACGCTTAGGCCTAGGATCATGAAACTTCATAGGGACATTGGTCATGACCGGCAGATGACCCCTTTTGATTTTCAGGTCACTAGGTCAAAGGTCAAGGTCACAGTGACTCGAAATAGAAAAATGGTTTGCGAATGATAACGCAAGCCGTCCACCAGATGGTTTCCGGATGATAACTGAAGAACGCTTAGGCCTAGGATCATGAAACTTCATACATACATTGATCATGACAGGCAAATGACTCCTATTGATTTTGAGGTCACTAGGTCAAAGATCAATGTCACAGCGACTGGAAAAAGAAAAATGGTTTCCGGATGATAACTCAAGAACGCTTACGCCTGTGATCATAAAACTTCATAGTGACATTGGTCATCACCGGCAGATGACCCTTATTGATTTTCAGGTCACTAGGTCAAAGGNCCACCACCACCACCACCACACCACCACCAAGTTCACAGTGACAAAAAACGTATTCACACAATGGCTGCCACTACAACTGACAGCTGTCTGTCTGTCTGTCTGCCTGCCTGCATGCCTGCCTGTCTGTCGTTCTGTCTGTCTGTCTTGTCTGTCTTGTCTGTTGGTCTGTCTGTATGTCTGTCTGTCTGTCTGTCTGTGTTTATGTTTGTATGTCTGTCTGTCTGTCTTCTACGTCATTACGATGTACATTTCAAGATTAAAGAGTTGATTATATGTGTAGCGGGCTTGTGTTTGTAAAAAGACTCGGTGATAATACGTCCCCGCATTTATTTCGTTAAGATGTTGCTTTATATGTCAATATGAAATGCTATTGTTGCAATACGAGGTCATTCATGTAACTTCTGAATGTATCGATAATAGTATTCTAATAGATTTGTTCTTGCTGTTGGAACTGTATGGACAAAAATACTGTTGTCTTTGTATGTGCGACATATTATATATGTATGTTTAAGGTGTTCGGGTAAACGGTATATGTGGTGCAGTTAGTGTGTGCGCTTGAAAATCATTCGTGCACATTTGCTTTGAATTTAATAATACAGTTAGTATAGATTTTTCTCTTTACTTAATTTGGTATTGAAGTTTAATTGTTTCAGTAGATGTATCAATATGTAAATATTTTATTTTACCTGTGAATTATATATTTTTTAGATTTTTGTCATTATTATGGACATATTAAAAATGTATTGCCTTTGCTGTGGGGAAAGGTATAGAGGTTATATTGTCTTCTTATTGCGGTATATATTTATATATGCAGACGTTAATAAAAACTTACATAACGAGTAACACGTTGTCATAAATATGGATATATTAAAATATATTGTCTTTGCTGTGTGAATAGGTATTACGGTTATATTGTCTTCTTATTGCGGTGTATATATATATAAATATATATATATTGTTTTTATTTATAAATATTGGTTGTTTAGTATAAATGTTTTAGTAAAAATATATATCAACTGTTTTGTTGTTGTTTTATTCAATTTAGGATATATTCAATCAATCAGTTATTACTCTTATACAATAAAGCTCAAATAACTATGTAGCTAACATTCATGGAAGGTGGATCTAAGAAAGATTCGTAGAAGCTACTTTCTACAGTTTGGTGTTACGTAGTGGAGATGCAGCCTCCGAGGAAGGGGAAGTGAGTGTTCTGCCAACTATTGATTACTTTGTGAAAGGAGTACCGGGACAATATCACCCTGCCAACCCAGCCGACCTGTTCGGGAGACGAAAGAGTTAATATATAAACATTGTCTACAATCCACATATGTCAAAATGCTTAGACATTTTGTTTTATTTTTGTGACGTTCAAAGTATAATATGAAATACCTGATAAATTGTTTTTGCTTTTAATAACAGATATAAGTGGCACCTTCAGGGTTGGCATATTGACCGGTCAATTGAGTATTGACCGGGCCGGCGGTCAATACCCGGTTAAAACCGGTCAATACTGGTCATTACTGGTCAATGCTGGTCGATTGAAATTTATAGCATTTTAACATCACAAAGATTAACTTTGAGCTATTCTATATTAAATCTTAAATCAATCATTATTCTGTAATTGATAAAAAAAATGAAGTTATTTATTGTAAAAAATCTTTAAAGCTGTAAAATAAATACTTCTTTATTAATTATGGAAACGGCCTCAAATACATAAGGACTAAGGCAATATCTTTATCTCAGTATATCACATCTGTTACAACTTACTAAAGTATTACATGTATTTCTTTTTTAGTTACCATCGTATTTCACTGATCTATTGATATATCTATTTGATAAGCAGATGGACAAACAGAACTCTTGTGTTTTCTAGGGTTATAAATCTGGCGATTACCGGAATAAACCCCCTTCGGAAGAAACCCCCTTCCCTAAAAACGGCATAGCGGAATAAACCCCCTTTCACATTTTGCATACACGGAAGAAACCCCCTTCCATAGCGGAGTAAACCCCCTTCGAGTTTTTAGACAGGCGGAATAAACCCCCTTCCTAAGTATTACGTCTTTCCCGTAGAGATAGTAAAATCCCGACTCGAAATATTCCCCAATACATCCGTTTCAACCCGACTCTATTACTGCAAACTTGCTACTTTTAAAGTTTATATTCATTACCCGATAATCACGTTTATAACATTTTTAAAGCACCATCTGGTAAATATTAACGATAAAAGCTCTCAATAATTTCTTTAACACAAACCTTGCCAGTGTTCTCCAAATAAATTTCGGCATAAGTGACTATTTATAGATTTGATGAAATATTGCCTCCGAACATGCGTCAATCCCCTGACGTGTTGTGTGCTTGTTACAACGCTCAATACACCCACGCTTTCTATGCTGCATAATTTTCGCGTCCTTTTTATTGAGAAAAAAAGAGTAAACACAAAATAAATTTACACTGCAAGAATATTTCAACGTCGCGGTAACATTTACATTCGGAAGTGTGTTTCGTTTTAAAAACGCGTTACCATCGACTTACGGGAGTGTGTTTCGGATTTACAGTAAAGAAGTGTACCGGCCGTTTGTTCACAAGTTGTTAATGATACACATTAAATATTCAAGCTGTGAAACTCAAACATCGTTATCGTGATAATTGAATGAAGGTGCGAAAATCTGATTAAAGAAGCGTACATACCAATTAATTGCGCAAATGTAATAAAAAAAAAATGTACATAACTTCACACGAGCCGTAAAGGCGCCGATCATGACACAACTTCTCATCATTATCTATAATAGCCAGTACATTAAAGGACCTTTAATATAATTGAATGAAGGTGCGAAAATCTATTTCCAAACTGTTATGTGCTGATTATAGAGGTGTACCGGCCGTTTGTACACAAGTTGTTAATGACGAGTTGTTCGTGTGAATTTGTCTTGCACTCGTTTCAGTGAGATTAAACCATTTTATATGTGTTAAATTGTACTATATTGATAGAAATATGTTACAATAACACAAAATAGACAAGAAAATGTATACATTGAAATGCAGCAAAGAGCCCAGAGCCGATAGTGACAAAGATATTTCGTACATATTTTCCTACAATTACCGAAGCATTCGTCTTTAAAAAGAAAACTACTTTTGCGATCATGCAAAAAACGTGCTTCCCGGAGACTTTCTGAAAATGAAAGTGAATTTCTGTTAACAATTACCGTGCGTTTGCATGTAACTAAATCGCCTGGATAACTTATTTAATTGCTCTTTGACTGTTACGTTTTCAATTGCATTTAGACAGAGATTATCCCTAAAAACGTATAGCGGAAGAAACACCCTTTCACATTTTGCATACACATGATTTCATTATGGAAGGGGGTTTGTTCCGCTATGGAAGGGGTTTATTCCGCATATGCTAAACTAGCGAGGGGATTTCTTCCGCGTATGGAAACTATGAAAGGGGGTTTCTTCCGCTATGCCGTTTTTATGGAAGGGGGTTTCTTCCGGAGGGATTTTCTTCCGTACACCAACTCTGGCCCCTAAGCCTTAATTGGTAATAAAATGCATGCAGTGTTATGTCTCTGATATTGACAATGAAGCAAATTTGCCCTTAGGCTATTTCATATCACTCAAACAAAAGGAGATAATTTGCTATTAATTCAATAGTATTTCTAACTTGTCTCCTTTCAGAATATTAAGAGTTTTTTTTTCCTTTCATATTTAAAAGTGTTATTGGTCTTCAAATCAAAGTTCTTGATTTTGCCAACAAATAATGTTTTCCAATTGTGGGTCTACTCTAGACTCTTCTTTTCAATTATATTTTTCTTTTAATAATTATTTCTTATAATGTTTTTTATTTTTATATCAATGGAAAATAAAATATTTTTTCACTGTTTTGTTTAAAAAGAATTTAAAGAAATCTAGGCAAGAATACATGACAAGTAAGGGTCGTGTCGAAAAGGTGCCATTTCAGGCCCTATTATCAGTTTTGGGTGCCCCAACCTGTATAGGTGAGACGACTGTGAGGACAGTGGGGCATGAGAAATACACAGTAATTGACAGGTTGGCACTTGGCAGACAGTCATGTTGTTAAAGCAATATATGTGTATAAACTTTTTTGATCTAAA
Organism: Dreissena rostriformis; assembly: GCA_007657795.1. Taxonomy (NCBI): domain Eukaryota; kingdom Metazoa; phylum Mollusca; class Bivalvia; order Myida; family Dreissenidae; genus Dreissena; species Dreissena rostriformis. The sequence goes on along the minus strand of VMBQ01006604.1, from coordinate 43,722 downwards.
AAGATTGAATATACTTTTGATAATGCACATCATTGGTGTGTCATATTGTGATCTGAACATTCATTAAAATTGAAAAAAAAGTGTATATATATTATTATTATACCGGATTTATATAGCGCCCTCTTCATACAAGAGTGCACGTTCAAAGGCGCTTTACATAAGAACATNAGTGCATACTAATTCGAAATACCCTAAGTTAGCACTGGCAAAAAGTATTAATGGTGAAGTGTTATCATTAAAGTATAAGTATAATATTTAAATCTCATTTTTGCTACTTTCAGAAGCTTTATCGTTTCATGAAACCATAACAACAACAAGGATGTTTGTAGATATAAAATGCTCGTTTTTAATTTGTAGCGTACCCAATTAATTCCATTTTATTACACCGCGACTACATCTATTCACACGACACATGAACACTAACATGTTACCATTTAAGTGTTTATGTGTCGTATGGATAGATATCAGCGCGGGACATTAAAATGATATATAAATTGTGTACACGAAACATTAAAAATTAGCATTTTATATCTACAAACATCCATGTTACCAGAAAACATCTTGTTTTGAAAATTTGGCTTTTGCTTTAAGGAACATTGATTTTGTATTGGGTAACTTTATTTTACGAATTACTTTCCGAAATTTCCGTTGATTTTTTAGTATTAATGTTACTTTAAGATTGGGTGTGTAAGGTCTAAAATAGTTTATTATATATCAACAAAAAAAAATTGAACTTGCTTATTCCTAGTCTTCGTTTCTTCGCATTTAGTTCAAATACAAAAAAAACTATTAAACAAAGACTACTCGTCGATTTGAAGATTGAATGAATTATAATGGAAAATATGGATAACAACTTATACAATCGTCAAAACAATACCTTGTTCAACATATGAATACATTTATATTGAATATGTATTTACTCATTAAACACTATTGTTAGTTATGACTTAATACAATGTTTTAAACATATTCAACCATTCATTCCGTCCGTTTGACCGCCATCCCACCCGCATACCCGGTCCATCCATACATGTATCCATCCATTTAGCCATTTAGCCCTTAATCCATCCATCGATCAGTTCATCCATCGATCCATCAATCCATCAATCCACCCGTCCATCCATCCATTCGTACTTCCATCCATCAATACATAAATCCATCCCTCTATCCCTCAATCCCTCCATCCATATATCCAGCGTTCCATCCATCCATCACTCCACTCCATTCATCACTCCATCCATCCACGCGTTTTTAATAATGGGCTGTCATGCAATTTGCACGTGCTGTTTTCTTTGGCGATATGAACCATTTAGAGGTGTATTTTAGGTTAAGTTGTGATTTTTTAATTAGAAATTTCGTTACAAAACAATGAGCATAAGAATATTTAACCGGCCACATTTCATTTATCAGCATATATTTGAGCCAACATTATAAAAAAATAATTTCAATCTTAAGACAGTGACAGTATGCGGATAGCTGTTTATTCAATAACTATGACAAACAACAGGCAGATAGGTTGGTATTGTAATAGCACCTCTTTGTTAAATCGTATAAAGCAACTAAGAACACAAGAGTGTAAACAGCTGCGTATCTGTACTTGATTGAACCCGTATAAAAACATGTATATGTTGTTTTGTTATGTTCCACTTAAGCTTACCTATCGTTAGATGTTTGCATAGATATAAGTGAGTACTCGTATTGAAACGTAAGCGAAGTAATTGGCAAGCAAAGGAACACATTAACTGGAATTCACATATATCTCAATGACACTTCAAACAAACGTTATGCTTCCCTCAACACAGTGTACCTCTGATTGCTATTGTGTTGTTTACTAAGGTGTTACAATTTTAAAATGTGGAATACAGACACGTTAACAATTGTGCCTTAATCTCCTTCGGAAAATTAGGATACGTCTACTGGTTGTCACGATTGACTTGAATTCATGCGTCGAGTGTCAAAATAAATGCTCTTAAAATACCGTCACAGAAAAATCACAATTGCATAGTTGTGTGTGTTTCGATTGTGTTCGTACAATGAAAATGCATAAAGAACAGTTTAAACAAGTAAACACGATAACATTATACAATTCGAAGTTGCAGTTTGTTTAATTGGTTGCCTTGTTTAGACTCAGATGCTCGAGTTTCTGATGTTTTTAACAAAACTGGATATACATGAATGTATTGTATAATTTAATATGAGAGGTTTCAACACTTATCTACTTCAATACAATTTTTAATCTAAGAATCTTTTAAATAAATTAGATCGCAAGCTTGCAAGAAATCAGGTGTTGGATTGTTCAAGGCATACAATGTTCCTCGCAAGGTCAATAATAATATGCAAGTTATAAATAACAGAATGAATTTATGTACTTTGCTGTCTTAATGTTAAGCAATATATTAATTTCTGCCTTTTGGCATATTTTGTCAAAAGAAGTATGTATGTTTTGTGTTGTATTGCTTACATGTGTTAGAAAATAACTAACTAAATATTGTTTTAAAACAAGAATGAACTAATGGGAACCATTACACCGCTGTTGATTTTTATATCATATTTGCAAAATAAATCCTCCCAGTAGGGGCCACTTTTTTATATCATTTTGGTTCCAATATTAATGCATTTATTCACTTAAGCCTGTACTCAGTTGTTTATTTTTTTAGTTGTACGGTTTCCAAGTTTGAATAATTTATTCATACCTGTTCATTTATAACTGACATTAACAATTTATCTGGCATAACCTATGCGAATGTTTAAAACTGAAGCATCGTCAGTGCAACGTGTGAAGGTCGAAAAGGATCACGGTGAATTATAGTCATTTGCTATGTCTTTCTGATATCTTCTAATAAATTGGTCTCAAGATTGTGTAAAACTGGAAGCACGTAACTTAAAAAAAGCACAAAATGGAGGTTTAAAAATGTACATCGGAGTGGCGCCGGATGTCTAGAGGCAGTGCCTCAGTTTTATCAATAATGTGTTGTTTCTATTTGTGTGACTAGTTTTGCGTGCAGTATGTTGTTCATGTTGATGACTCTTTTAATGTAATTAAGAGTCTTGTTTTCTATAAAAAATATATGAAGAAGTTAGGTTGATTTTCCATTACAGTGCATTACAATAGTTTACTGGTATGCATCTGATGGTACATGCATATGACGTCTTTATGCAGACAATGAACATTTTGTGAATACGTTGATCTAAATTCATCTCTATCAAGGTGAGCACTATGTATGTTTTATAACTATATCAACTTGCCTAAACAAAACAACCATGTGTATGAATTTCAATATTGTGTTTCGTGATAACGTTACGAGAACATTACACTGAGCAGGTCCCTGCAGACTCACATTTGCAGACAGTACCTGTGGCGCGACATGAGCCAGTTTATTATGTCATAGATTTATAACTGAATGTTGGCAATTTATGTGCGGTTTAGGACGATTAAAGATCAGATTAAAATCGCTAATAGTTACGTCTTCTTATATAAAGCAATCAGTTTGCGTAAAGAGCATGCGGTATATTACGCGCTTAATTTGCGTCAATAATTACGTTCATGACGTCACGTCCGCCCACTTTTATTATAAATGTTTTCATAAGTTCTTAAAAGTTATCGAACCCGGGAAAAAGCCGTATTTTATATTTATATGCAATATGATGTATATATATATAAATGCAGTCGTTTCGTAAAACATCGAATTTATAAAATATTCCACACTCTGCATTAGCTAGTATTTAAGTGCTTCATTTTGTAGAATTCGATATGTTGATATATTGTGTCGACGTGTTTACGGAAACAAAAATGATGTTGGTGTGCGTGTTTTCTTCAAGTTTTTTTTTTGGTAAATGCATAATTTATAAATCGTTGAGAATCTTTAAGCGTAGCAAGTTCAATTATTCAATAATATTGGTGTTAATATGTACCATTCGGTTTGGTGCCTCTAAAATCACAACTCGTGTGAATAGTAATGTTTCGCTTGGTGCAGTATGTACCGCTTCTCTAGATAAAAGGTTTTCGCAAGCCCTTGAAACTTATTTAAAGATTCGCGAACTTTGTCCGTATAACATAATTTGATGTATACATATGCTAATTGATTTGTTGGTATATTGATTTATGTATTGATTAAGCTATTGATTGTGATATTGACTGATTGATATATATTTTTTTTATTGTTTGATATAATTCGCGATTCATCTTGATTCTGCTCCTTCGTATCAATGTATTTTGGTACATGTACATGACTTTCATTGAAAAATTAGATTTTCGCATTGTTTTTTTTGTATTTGTTTAACTGTCTGTGCTTAGCGGTTGATTTTTTTTTTATTATTTAAGATTAAGAGTGCCATTTAAGAATAGAAATATTGACCGATTAGTTTGTTTTTTTCGAACGTCAGGGCATAATAAAATATTATGGGATTTGGAATATGGGATTTTTCAATCGGAAACGGAAGCAAGGTATATTAAAAATGCACATTTCTGTGTCAAGTAAATTTTAACCTGATTAAGAATTCCATTGTGTTTAACCAATTACTATTTTCCTGCACCTTAATATTGTTTTGTATAGTATTGTTTTTATTCAGGTCGTCATTTTTAACAGTGTTTCAATATGGGGCTCTTCAATTGATCGGCTAACTAGCCTAAGGTATTCCCTAGCTAGTAGTCTAAATTATATCGATAGACTGGTCATTTGATGAATTATTTACTAACATCTCCTTGAAAACCATTACTCATCATAACATTATGATATAAATTTTGTTTATCACAAACGTATTGTGTAGTATCTGCATTAATTGTGTATTATACACAATGCAATGTAGCACGTTCTTATTGTCTTTCTAAAATGTTCTATATTTTATACATAAATTATATACATTTTAACAACTTAAACTTTATTTAGATTTTATGAGAAAGTCAGTTTATGTTTGGCAAAATAATTGGAACATAAAACCTCATGGATTTATTTTTACAACTATATGCATGTATCAATCAATAAGCTGTACATGAACATCTGTATTTGACATGCTTGTATGTATGTATATAATAGTCTACGAATAACGAAAATATTGCACACCTACCGGTATACAACAAAACAAAAATATCGCTACGCTACTTTAAACTTGCAACACTTTTAACAATATACTTATCTATCTAGCAGAAAATATGCATCGAAGTTACTGCAACACATCCTTCGTTAAAATCAAATTACTAGAACGGCGTATCTGGCACTTTAATGTTTCTAAACAACAGATTGTAGAATACAGGTATACCGATCAACGTAAGTGCTAAGCGACTCGGTTTCCATGGAAAATGTTTGGCAGGTAGCCCAGTGTCTGATATATTCAAGCCGTATATTTCATGTGCTTCGCTGAAGTAATTTCAGTATCACATCTGCGTCTTAAACATATGGATTAAAGAAATAAAGTTATGCATTTAACAAACAAAATGCTCCTGTACATCATGTTTTTCGTTTTAGTTCAAACGGTTTCTTCACAATTGTTAAGTGAAACATCGGCAGCAAGAATTTTTAAAAGATTAGAAAGACTTGAAAACGATGTATTCATGAATCGAAAGGATATGAACGAAGAAATTCAATTATGCAGAGAGGACATTAATACGCTTTCAAACAGGTTAACGGAATCTTCTGGACATGTTGCTAGAAATGACAAAGAACCAGTAGTTATAGCGCCGCAAGGGGCATCTGATTTTGATGCTAGTGTGAGTCAATATGAAAATTTGCTAAATGCGTTTAAGAGAGAAAAATCGGAGAACATAATTCTCCGAAAGAAATTCGAAGAAATGAGAAAACAACATGATTTTGAAATCGGAAATCTCCGCGAAATGTTCAATAATATTGTTTCTGGATTAAACAGTACGGACATGGCATTACGTTCAGAAATAGACACAATAAAAAATGAAGAAATGAACAATGCGTTTAACAGAGAAAAATCCGTAAACATAATGCTTCAACAGAAATTTGATGAACACATAAAAGAACATAATTTTGAAATCGGAAATATCCGCGAAACGTTGAAAAATGTTAATTCCAGATTAGACAGAGCGGACAGAAGATTGCATTCCGAAATAGACACCATGAAACATGAAGCAAAGGCAAATTTGAGCGCTACACAGAAGCTGGTTCACGACAGCTATTCCGTCTGTCAAAAAGATATAAATCACACGCGTTCTTACTTCGACGACGGGTTAAAGCGCGTTAATGAGTCATTGACCAATCGTTCTCTGATTGCATTTCAGGCAATATATCGGATAACATCAGATATGGTCAGTCTGAAAACGTCGAGGGAAATCTTGAATAACGTAACTGATGATTTAAGACAGATTCAACGCATTCATCAAAATTCTTGTGACATTGTAGAACAGAGTGGCGAATACAACATTTACCCCAGATCTCACCCAAACGGCATCAGGGTATATTGTTATAAGGAATCCACCAATAAGGGATGGATAGTAATACAGAGGAGAGTAGACGGGTCTGTGATATTCACCCGCAATTGGGCCGATTACAAAGCTGGCTTCGGCAACTTGAGTGCTGATTTCTGGTTGGGCAATGAGAATATCTACCAGCTGACGAAGAACAAACCGAGGGAGCTTAAGATCGATATGGAGACATTCAATGGAACAAAGCGATATGCGCTGTATTCACAGTTCAGTATTTCGTCCGAGTCTGAGAAGTATAAGCTACATGTGGCCGGATACTCTGGTGACGCAGGAGACGATTTAGCTAAGAGTCCTTGGCCTGATGTTTATCCATATATTCACAATGGTCAGTCGTTTTCAACTTTTGATTCAGATAATGACAATTATACTGGGTGCTGGGCATGTGTATATCGGAGCGGTTGGTGGTATCACGATCATTTTACAGTCAATCTGAATGGACGATACCACAAGGAAAGCGAGGATGTTATTACTAATGGAATTCATTGGAGATCAATCACTAGTGTTTTTTCATCGTTGAAATTTGTCTCAATGAACATACGCTAAGAAAGCACTTTAATATTGTGTTAGAACTTGATAAATCATTGTCATTGGAGCAGAGAAAATAATGGTTATTCGTGTTTGTTCAGCGTTTAACATGGTTTGATTCGACTAAATAAGAATTGCATCATGTCATTACAAACATTGTATTTAAAAATAACTATGAGTCACCTACCGGCAAAAAACCATTTCCGATACTAGTATGTAGAAAAGACATGAACTGCTAATAATACATCAGGCACCATTTCATCCCAAGTTTTAATAAATGCACATTCGCTTGTTATAACCTTTATGACTCTATATTGTAAAAAATATATTATATTCGTAGTTCTTGTTGCTTTATTTTAGAATGTATGTACTTTTCTGACAATCTAATTGATGATTGATCTAATGATTTTCACCAGAGTTGATGCATTTTGTTAGATATAACGTGGGAAGCATAATGAATTTGTTGCTGGTTATGTCTTGCATACTTATAGTTTGTGCTTTACTAACATAGTGTCCTATATATGTTTTTTGGAAGCGTTTAAAATTGCTTAATCATATCAATTTGTTGTGGTAACTCTATGTCCAGCAGTTATAAGTTTTAGTTTGTTTTATGCTTCTATATGTTTTTAAATTAATTAGACGTTTTGCGCTGGATGAAACGATTTGTTCATATACCCCAAATTAATCGCCCTATGTGTTTGGTCCTAGCTTGAAATTTCTTTGTTCCCAAAGTGTAAACTTAGTTTTATCTCGACGAGTTATTTACAATTTTGGGCGGAGGGACGGACGGACTAACGGATAAACGGAGGCCTATAAACCCTAGTTGAAACAGAAGTAGGGGACTGTAACGAAACCTTCGCCAAAACATAACATGTATCAGAAGTTATCAGAGCACGCCGTTATTACAATCTGATTACTGTAACCAGTATAAAACAAACTTTATGAACGGTTGATTTCGTAACTTGCGAGGAAAAATAATTTGTACCGATACGTCTTGTTTGTTTACTTTTTAAATTATTAGTTTTGTCTTTACTTGTGTTGAGGAAATAAGCATTGACTTGTAAATGGTATATCAATGAACTATTAATACCCAGACAATAAATATGGTTTTTAAGAACTTGTCAAAAAAATGACACTCTTCTGCAATTGGAGTTTTTTTTGTTAAATAAAAAGTATCGAAGTTTAGTACATTTGTTCCCAAAGACGCTGATTGACAATATTTCATTAAAAATGTATGCAACATGCAGCATAATTACAATGTTTAAACACTTCACATTGGGGCAGTATCACTGTGTGATTATCATGAAATAATGATATGTTGACGTGTAATTGTGCACATGACAAAGGAATGTCCCATGTTTTATACGATCTGTTATCATAGCAAAGCTTTCAAAGATCTAAAGTGAGTTGGAGTGAGATTGGGGCTCATAGGGGCGGTCGAACCTTAGTCAGTGAGTATGGTGCACAAATCTTCATCCGAGATTTGCATGCGTGCATGCGTCAGTGCGTGCTTGTGCTTTTGTATTAGTTATGTTTGATGGGAATGTTTATTAATTATATTGTATATGATGGATCATGTTAAACCTAGACGACAACATAATAACAAAATATAGATTTGGTGTAATTTGTTGTATATTTATGTTTAATCTTTTTTAAATAAAAACTGTATTATCATGATTGTTGTTGTTATTAGATATTATTGATATTATTATTATTATTGATATTATTATTATTATTATTATTATTATTATTATTATTATTATTATTATTATTATTATTATTATTATTATTGTTGTTGTTATAATTATTCACGTACGGCTACGTTTTTTATATGCCCTTCCTTTTTCTTTCCCACTTTGAGCGCATAAAGGCTGCATACAACATTAAACATGCAATGTAGATCCTGTGGTTTTTGCCCATCTGCTCTTTTTCCCGAGATCGTTACGGTAGACAAGAAAAATCGTTAAAACGATATACGTCGTTGATGTTAACTGGCTTCGTGATGAAAACAATATACAACAAAATAAAAAAAGTTATGACTAATGTCGCGTTTTTTACCCAAACAATTCTAAGCTGAATTACATTCACATACATTTAAATGCGAACGAACGTGGTATACAATATTATTAAAGACCCAACTCTAATAGCAAAAACGCCGAACGAAAACACGATTGGAAATTTAAAAAATCGTGTGTTTTACTCGGATGTCGATCATTGCAGATATTAATATAAAAAGGGTCTGATACTCGTGCATAGCAATGTGTGCAGATCAACCTAATACATCGGTATATGGTCTGTATGTCGCATTTTGTCTTGCTTCAAATTTGGATTTAAATTTGCAAATTATTATTTTACATTTAAAACGTTTCTTTGAAGACATAAATATTTTTTTGAGAACCGCCAGAACAACTAAATCAGGTTCCGATGTTAACATTACACCAATATTACCTGTAGTTGATACCGCCAGAAACCATACCAGATACCGGTTGAAACCATTAAAGCAATGCTGTGACGGTTATTTTATAGCATACCTTATCAATCACATCAAATATCTTTTTCACTCTTTTATCGGGAGTGTTTTTTTCTTCCGGAAGTTTCAACGTGTTACTCTAAAACAGTTAAAAGCCATTAATAAAATGACCCTGAACTTGCCTTCAAACCATATGAATGACAACAGCGCATTTTTATTGACATGTATTAAACTGCATATTGTCAGCGAAAACAACACTACTGACAGTAGTCTAATAGCACAGAGAGTTGAATGGTAAGTACCATTCTAGTAAGTCATTTATGCTGATTGAAATAAAGCATGGTTTTGTTTGCCTTACGCCAATATGATGATGATGATGATGATGATGTTGATGATGATGATGATGATGATGATGATGATGATGATGATGTTGATTATGATGATGATGATGATGATAA
>VMBQ01006604.1:0-17286 GCA_007657795.1 Dreissena rostriformis | reverse complement strand
TGTGTGTGTATATATATATATATATATATATATATATATATATATATATATATAAATATATATATATATATATATATATATATATTAATAATTCAATAAAAACAGACATATTATACTATTTAAAATTATGGTTACCACCTGGTAGTATATTTAAGGTAAATGGCCAGTTGTCAGTGCAAAAAAAACATAATACTGATAAATAATATGAGCCGCTCATTGGGAAAACTGGGCTTAATGCATGCGCGTTAAGTGGCATCCCATATTGGTTTATGCAGTCCGCACAGGCTAATACGGGACGACACTTTCGGCCTAGAATTGATTTTTTTTAAAGAAACGTTCTTTAATTTAAACATTCCATAAAAGCGGAAGTGTCGTCCCTGATTAACCTGTGCGGCCTGCACAGGCTCATCTGGGATGGCACTTTACGCACATGCACTAAGCCACGTTTTCCCAGATTACGGCTCATATGGTTATTGCATTGGAACGGTCAATCCAAAACAATGTATGCCCAGTGCATTTGTTTTAGTAAAGCATGTGTACTTTCAATGGAAAAGGCAGTAATATTTAGTGTGATTTGTTCTTAAGAGGACACTTTTTATATCAGCAATCATGTATATAAGAATTAGGTAAAGCAAATATTTATTGGAATATAAAAAACAAGTCGCGGGATGTGGTACAATACATTATTATGCAATGTATACAGTGTCAATGACATTGCGAGAATATAACATTTAATATTAAATAAGCAAATTAGAAACATGCTAGCCTCTTTCAAATGATCCCCTTCAATTATATGCCCATTATAATAACATCACGACCTTTTCAATTTCGTTTGGTAAAAATTAACGAATATTAACGATCATATTTGCCACTCAAATTTATCTTGACTGATCTCAAGGCCTGGACTGATAATTCATGATATCGACGTTGAGATAAATAGAGAATACTAGGTCGGTGTTGAATAAAGCGAAGTTTATTTTGCGAGGCTTAGAAAATCTGAACCACGAGCCTTGGCGAGTGTTCAGATTTTCGGGCCGAGCAAAAAGAACATCGCTTTATTCGGCACCGACCTAGTATTCGATTTATCCCATCCATATTCTATTTATCCTACATTTTTTGTGTTTCTTATGCAATCAAACATCAAAATCAGATTAAATTAACTGAATCAAACCTTGCGTAGTAATATTAAAAAAGTGTGTGATCTTTTCCGTTTACGCCACTCGAAATAGATTTTCAGAATTCCACGCAAAGCAGAGTAACAATACAAAATATCGCTATATGCCTCATTCAAATTTAATCAGCATTCCAAATGTTTCACACTCAAGTAGAACACAAACGCTTTTGTTCAAATTAAAATTCTAGTTACACCACTGCAATAAACAGAAGTATGGCTGCCATTTTGAACTTAAGTCAGGCATGATTCAGCATTTATTCCCGCCGATAATGTAAATTTTAGTCTATAAACAACTCTTCTTTTTACACACTTTTTACTAACTGGCATAACAAAGTCAACCATCTATTGCTTCTTGATCTACTCACTAAAGTTATGTAACTATGGTGAACTTGACCGGACTGTCAATGGACCATCCCGACCGTTTTGCCTAATTGCCCTCTTTACCGCGCTTCCGAACGCGCTGATGACGTCAGAGTGCAGAACCAAATCCCAAAGATAAACAGTTCATTGTTATTGTTCATCATCCGAAGGGTTTATTCTGCGTTGCCCCTATGATGGATCCATCCACCAGTACTTCTATTAAGTACCTATTATATGAATTTATGTCCATTAATACTATAAATGGCGCTGCGAGCACCAAACTTGCTGCATTTGATTGTGTAAACAATCGGCTATTTTTAACCGTAGCGTTCGAAGTCGGCCATCTTGAAACAAAATCAAGTTTTATTTAAATTGTCCGGTTTTAATCGTTATTTTGTTTACTACATCTAAATAAAATAGTTGTTTTATGAACTTAAAGTACTTTTCATTGAATTAAACCGATTTCGTCGGTTTTTGTCAGCTTATTGGCTGAATTTTAGGTTTGACTATTGACGTCATATTGCGGTTCGCTGAACCGTGTAACCGCTCATCTGTGTCGTCTATTTTAGGTTGTTTATGTTTAAAGTGCTGGATTGTGAATTATATTAAATCATCGCACGGCTATATTTAGAGCAGTGTTTATTTGCATGGCTCTGTCGCTTGTGCGACTTGTTTTGCTCCATATAAGCCATCTATATTAAGCTGGCTGTACATTTGGATTGTGATTGTTTTGCCTATAGTCAGGCGAAACCACCACATTGCTAGATATTTATTATAACGTTTCAGTAGAGAATTTCTACTACTCAATTTATTTCTGTAGTATCACATTTTCATCATTAATAATTCCGCAATAAGTGATGGTTATACTTAAATAAGTATTATTAAATTTAAAATCAACAATATTGCTTTCGAGCTTTTATCGTATTGAATCGCAATTTTAATATTTCACTGAATTTGTAGTCTGTGTATTTTGCCCTTGTTTATTGTATAATTCTGTGACCCGTGTTGACCCGTGTTGAATTACACAAGTCCCTTCGGTACGTTCTAGTGTTTTCCTACACGAAGTGACCAACCTGTAGTGAAGACAATTCACTATTTATATTGTAATAACTGGTGAATTACTTACATTTTGATTGAGTATTTATTTATATTTAATATAAATAGATATTTTATCAGTAAACATTGATTTGTGATGTAATGACAATTTCACTAGTTATTAAGTAATAACTGTTGAATTTCTGACTTTCTCTTTGGGTGTATTTAAATGTAATAAATTGGTTAAAGATTTCCAGTGGAGGGAGGACCGAAATGCGGCTTTCCTTGATTTGAAGGAGGCCCTGGTGCCCGCCCCTGTCCTAGGACTTCCTAACCGGAAAGACCATTTTGTGCTTGACATAGCGATTGGTGGGGTACTTAGTCAAATACAGTCAGGGGTTCCTAAGGTTATCTGTTATGGGTCATATGCACTGACTAAGGAACAGCGGCGGTANGGTGAACATTTGTAAAAGCTCTATAAAATCAAAGAAAGGACATCTTAGACAGCGTCATAATATTTTACAATTCTAACGGAAATATTTTAATTTGTGTTGCATACTGACGTGAAAGTATCCGAATTAACCATAACATAAATAGAAGACACACCACTTTGATTATTTTAACGTATCTTGTTTTACGTTTCAGTTTTTGTAAAACAAACAGTTTAGGCATTTTCACCATGGAACTATATTTCTGGTGTACTTATTCTTATGCATAAGTGAGTCCGCATCCGTTTCTTCAAGACCGGTCGTGAACACGCCAGATAATTGCCGATTCATATATTTGTGCCGATATATTTACTATTTTTTAAAGCCTTCTCTATAACTCGCAGCAGACTACAATAACGTCTTTAATGATCCGTTATTATTGCAGAAAGATGAACATGTCTGACAATGTCCGAAATCAGAATGTGAAGAAATGGAATGCTACTGAATAGTATTTTGTCAAATTATTATTCATTGTGTAGTAAAGATCAATACTTGTTTTTATACGGACCCATGATCGTCTTTAAACCAAAAGAAAAGCAATATTTAGAATCAAATATAATGATAAGACATTGTAATTTGTTTGCGAATAATATTTGTTCAATAGCAATGTCCATAAAGCATCTGGTTTCTAAATGTAAAGTGGGACTAAGTGAAATATAAAGAGGTGTTGTAGAATGATAACAATTACTTGTTCATATCAACTATTATCATCTACTAGTAAACAATAAACATGCCAAATAACCCATTTGCGTGTTCTTCGACGTTTCGTGTACTCAGTCCAATCGCGTTTGTTCCAGCCAATTTTGAGGTAATTTCTCCGGATGATCGCTTACTGTTCTTGTAAGAAAAAGTACCAGTGCTAAATCCATTACAATCCTCCCTAACGGCTAAATTTGGCAAGTTGTTCGACAATTTATGGTGTTTCATCGAGTATTCGCCAAAGTGTTTATCAACAGAATATCTCTAAAACGAATATTTATGTATAGATTTGACAATGAGCAAACTTTATGAGTTTCTCGTATTCACAAGAGAAAATAAGAACAAATAAATCAACCTTCAGTCAATATGCAGACCGTCTATCAAATGTGATATCTTAGTACAGACATATGAGTTTTAAAATTAGGGAGGAAAGTGGTTCTTCATTGCAGATTCTTTTCACTATGTATTTTAGCTCAATAGAGCAGGAAGTGCTAATTCTGAGCTATTGTTGCCAGTCTTTGTCCGACGTCCGGCGTCGTACGTCGACAGTTGTATGTCGTGCTTCGTTAACTTATAGCTCGTTATCGCTCTAGAGGCCACATCTTCCATCCAATTTTTGAAGACACTTGGTCAGATTTTTTATCTTGACAATACCTAGGCCGAGTTTGCATCCGGGTCATATTCGTCTCAAAACTAGGTTTTTATCTTAACAAAACCGTGTAACCACTCTACATACATCGTTTAATGTATGACTCTTTCTTAATGAAGCTTGGTCAAATTGTATATGCTGAACATATATATCATTGTTTGAATCTAGTTCTATTGGGGTCAAAATCTAGATTACCAGGTCATGTCTTCCATATTTTTGTGACTACAACTCACGTGAGCGCCTTATGGCTATTGTAACCCTTTTATATAATGTGGATATCGCACCCTTTTCGCGGTGTTAGATGTTCTGTAAAGACATTTTCGTGCACAATCGCTTGATTGTTTAACTTTTGTAATGTTATAGGAATACTTTGTATGTTGCTTTTTCCATACATTTCTTGCTTTAATCTGAATTACTGTCGATGAAAAACTGTTATATTATATAATCAGATGATGATGATGTTGCAGCATTTTGCCAGTTATACATTTCCGTAAAGTCAGTTGCGTTTCTAAAAATCAAGCATAGTTAATCCGATTGCAATTCTTTGCAATGCAAGACGAACCCAATACCACGTTTTACTCGTGCTATCACAATGGCCTTTCCCTCCTCTCCACTCATTAACTCGATGTCTGGTCGGCTGAGCAGCGGACATATTGCCTTATTTGCTTAATGGCGTCATTGTTGCGTGTGGAATCAATTGGAAATATCGGTAATGAATCTCCGCCTTAATCGACTTCACTTCTCACAGATTTCTTCTGGACCCGTTCTTGCAATGTCATGTGTTTCGGTAAAGAAAGAGCGTGAATGTCAATATAATTAATTTACATAGACAGAAACTAATTGCATGAGTCTGTAAATAGTTGAGTTTTTCTCCGCGATATTTGTTTATGGACATAAAGATAGACAACTAGAAGGAATGACTACCAGCATTATAACAATATTCTTGTCAAGTAACATACTATGTTGGAAGATTTTAATTAATTTCAAAAATGCGACTATGGATTTGTTTTAGAAACTACCGCAGTGGTATGACGACAGCAAATTAGTCATCATTCACCATCCTATTTATAGGTATTTACATATATAAGTATGTTGTTGCTGCCATGTACGCTATATTTGTCTATTATTGAAATATTTAAATTATCTCGGCTTTTTGCTTAAGGTGCAATAATTAACTGCATTTAATATTGTATTTGATACGATGAAATATGGTTTTGTTTCTGAACGTAACATTAGCAGATCCATTTTTGGAAACAATTGCTGTAACCCTCCCTATCTTGTACATAATCATTGAAATAATCATGTGAGACATATATGATCTCGTCAATTTGCTTTTATATGCATTAAATTACTGAATTGCATTTCGGTTTAATGTGTTCAACCGTTTCTGCCAACATATGCGCCACTTACAACCTAAATAGAGTGCGCATTTTGTTAACAAATTAATTTAAAACCATTAATAATAGCTGGCGCCACTTTACCCGATACGATACTGCGTAAGTTTGCTTATCGTTGTAATATCCACATAAATAAAACGTAACGTAGCTTGGGCGAACACATTTCACTTAGCGAGATATCTCTTATCTAGAATCTTCCATCGTGTTTTGGTTAAATTTCAGAGGATCGCTCTTTATTTACGGATGTGTCTTAATGTTTAATGCACTCAATGTAAGCATGTTGTCTGCTATATTGCCGACTGATATAAATGTAAACACAGATTCGGTCTTTGAAATGTGGCATATGTTAAGGGACGTATCGTGTCTGTTAAACAAATTACCCGATATCTATACTTTTTCTATTCCTATCAAAAAACCAAATGTTAACGATCAATTATAGTTTAATAATATATTATTATCACAAAGCTACATCCTTGAGGGTTCCATGGTTATCAATGACATTATGGAGAAATGGCGTATGCATCAATGTGCAATAAATGTGTTATAACGTATAAAACAAATTATAAAAGCCCTCTCAAACATTGATTGAGGTGTTGTTCAATCATCTATTGTTTAATGAATACTTGAAACTACTACTTCATGTATATTTATAGTGTATGTTTAAAATTAAGATTGTCTACACCAGGAGTCACATATTGCCGGGCTAGAGAATGGTACATATACAAATTCCAAAGGATAAACACTGAAAATACAAAGATAATATTTCTGATTACATATCAATTTTGTGGAATTATTATGCAAATTGTTATGCAGATATATAAATAAATGTAAATCACCGTGCACAAATGGCATTATTTTAAATGTATTTTCCCTTTTAGATTATTAAATAAAATGTTGCCTTTGGGGTTCTTAGACAAAATGTTGCAATGTCGATTTGCTTGATTCAACAAAGGGTTACCAATTATGTGCATCTTCAACGTAATACTGCTTAAACTTATTTGAACTGGCTTGTTCATGTTTAGATATATTTTGTTTGGTTGTCTGCTTCTGTAGAACTTTACGAATACCCAGAGTAACATCTTCACTAGCTAAGGTTTGAGCAAACTCCCAATGAGCATGGTGGTAAATGTAAAGATTCCAGTGATTTATGTGTATGTGTGCATATTTGTTAAAATGGCAGTTCAAATTCAGGTTAAGTTAATGCAATGAAACAACACAATATTATAATTAAACAGGATTTACCTGTATTTTTTATAAAATATTTTGAATTTGCTTGCATGTTCAAGCAGGGGTCTGCGTCAATGAAATTCACGTTCAAGTTTTTTTTATTGCATTTTAATTACTTTGCCCAGATAGTATATTCCTTGTTTTCTGTCTGTTTTTCTATTTATTATGTAGTTTTTTTAATAACTTCTCTGTATTTGTTCATTTAATGGCTATCGAAAAACATAAGGTTGAGAATTATTAAATTGATTTTGTTTCATGCAGATACCGTTCAAAACAGCGTTCAGCTTTAACAGAAGCAACACCTTCAGCCGATGTTAAACGTTGATTCGCCTTTCAAATTTGAAAGACACTTGTTATGATCATTTTTAGGACCTTAGGTCGAAAGTTTTAAGTATAGACAATTGTGATCCAATTTCAATCGTGAGCTAAGATATGAATGGCCTAAATTTCAGGAGCAGTCGATGCGCTTTCTTTGTAAGATTGGTAAAATGTTTAAAGTAGAGACAAATGCAAGTCCGTTTAAATCATTTTCTCATTTGTGAATGACGTCAGAAAATATGATGGCTATAATATACTGAATTGTTACTACAATGCACGGAATAGCCTGCATAACTCACATAAAACAGTATATACAAAATGGTAGTTCTGTCACTGCATATTATGTTCTACAAATATTCAATCCACAGACAGAGACGAGGAGGGAGGACACCGACGACGCCAACTTGCTGCCGGTGAAGAGCCCTGTGGTGTGGAAAGACACCGCCTCCTCTCCGCTCAAGGGTCGCGCCACGCCCCCTACCGTCATGTCTCTAAAGCGGCTCAAAAGATCATCTTTTCAATGGCGACAACGTCTCTGGTAAATTGAAAATCACTTTCAGTACATTGCAAGCCACGTTTTGGATTCGTCTATAAATTATGGTGTTGTGATAATCGCTTAAAAAGGAATCGTGTAATTTGTCTATTGAAAATTAATTTTCAGATGACGGCCTTTTGATTGTATTCCAGGCAATAAAGAAAAAAAAACTTAGTTATATTATAAACCAGATAATAAGATTGCTCCATTTGAGAAACATTAAGGCGTTCGTGTGGTGCTATAATTTTCAACTTTTTTCATTATTATATATTTATATGACAAAAAGGTAAGTCGCATAATAATAATAATACCTTCTGAAAACATAATCTCGATATTTTTAAACAATTACATACCAAATGCATTGAATTACAACTAAAAATTATGTTTAATATGGTTATAGCAGAAACACACAGGAAGAAAATGTTCGCCGCAACTGCACTCGCCAGCGCTGACAGACGATGACGTCATCGAGCCGGACCTAGCGATGACGTCACGACATCGGATGACGTTGCTACGAAAACAGGTGGAGCACCTTCAGCAGCAGACGCAGGATGCGGTGGCGCAGATGCAGCTGCTGAATGAGCAACAAGCGGCAGCGACTGTGGCCTGGATTGACTCGCAGGTATGAATGAATAAGCTTACATTAGTTAGTTACCATTTCATAACATTTCAAAAACAACTTGAAAACCAAAATGTTTATATCATGTTATACACATGCAAGAACAGCGAAAACATTGCATGCACATCATTTCTTGTAGCATGTTCATAAGCTATTATTAAAAAGTGAATATGGCTACAAAATGTCAATATGGCCTTAATAATCAGTATTCCAATAAAGACGTTCATATGCTCATATCATTCCCTGAATATGGCAATACCATGTGAATACATATTAATAACCAATTATTTAAAGATCTATCATCTTTGTAAATGTGTGGCATACAGTAACCCACCAGAATTAAACATTCATCTTGTATATACATTTAATACAACGTTACATGGTATACTTTACTCAAGCCTGTTTCCCGCGGTTCGTAGGCTCGAACCCACCAGCTACTTTCTACAGAACCTGGACCTGATAGNCGTGTGTTTAAGTCAACATTTGTATACGAAAATTATTTAGATTTATTACCTAAATCACTAAGACACTATGTCGCAAAGCTTCGATCTTCCAGCCTGCCACTGAGAATTCAAACTGGAAGATATGCTGGTCAAAATATACCACGAAATGAACGTTTTTGCCTTTGTTGTAACGGATTAGATATTGAAGATGAGTACCATTTTGTCTGTAAATGTCCATTATACGTTGATATTAGAAAAAACTATTTAAAGAAATGTTTTTACATTAGGCCTTCTGTTTATAAATTCCACCAGTTGCTGAATACAACGAATAAATTTGAACTTATTAAGTTAGCCAAATTTGTAAAAGAAGCTCTGATTTAAAAAAAAAAATAATACTAATGTTGTTAATTAACTTTTATAGTAATCCTCCATTTATAACAAGTCTTTTTTGTTTTGTTTGTTTTTTTTTTGTTGTTTTTTTTTTTTAACTAGCCTTTTTGTAACCGTATACGATGCTGCGTATGTTAATGTTATTACTATGTTTATCTCTGTAACTTTTCTTAAACGTATACGATTCTGCTTATGTTTATATTATTACTATAATGTTTATCTCTGTGACATAATTGTATGTGAAATATCTTGTGTTTAGACGATGTACACTGTGCAAATATTTGTCTTGTCTCAATCAATGTTTATAGTAAGTTTCAGGAGTAATCTATTCTGGACGCGACGACGCCCCAGTGCGGGCCCGTGTTCTTACCAAGGGATGCTATCGACGACCCCGAGGGTCTGGCAAGCCCAGACCTGTGTATGATTGAAAGCTCAAAGTCACCCCTTGACAGCGACTCTCCGGACAGCGGTCACCGGGAGATGTCCAGCGACAGTCTGACCATAGCGCTTCAGGAGGGGGAGTTTCCGTTCTAGGCAATGTCCGAGGAGGAACGGATGAAGTACAGTTTCGGATTCGGCTCGCCGGTCAAATTTCGGCAGATGAGCTACGAGATGACCACGGTCGTCAATAGCAACCCGTTCGCCGCCAGTAAGGACGATTTGTGTGACCAACAATATCACAATGGCGGCCATTTTGAAGGCGAACAACGAAGAGAGAGCAAAATTCAAAAGGTCACAAAACTACGCCCGCCTGGAATATCATATTTCAACAACCTTGAATCCGACCGGTCACTTACGCAGAAGTACCTCGAGCAAAACAGGAAACAGAGGGACGTTTCGAAGACGATGACAACACGGAGAGTAACGACGAGAGTCTGACACAGCCTCCGTCGATGCAGCCTCCGCAATGCCGCCTGGAGGACGAGGACTTTGAAGAATTAACGCATTTGAATTTTTAATGTGCCCTACATACGCAATAAATGTCATGTTTTGCAGCGGCCTACTCACCGGCCATTTCATTATTTTATTTAACAGAAGAGGACCCGTTTGAACATGTTTCATTTATCGACCCTTAAAAACGTAAATGAGATCATATAACCAACTTCCTAAGATCACTGAATTAAAAACGTAAATAATATGATATGTTTTACTCCTAGTTTTTATGAACTTAGAATGTCTAAAGTAAATTTAAATTGTCTACGTACATTACGCCACAAAAGTTTCCATTCTATACTTAAAGACGTGTCGTTTGACAAATTGCATTCATCGCAATTGTTGAAATGTCCTCCATGCAAACTTAATATTGCACATAGTATTTAATGAAGTGCATTGTAAATACCATAACACTTTGTGTTATCATTTAATTCTTACTCAGTATGGCATAATATTATTTGTATCGGTAATCTGTGTAGATGGTTCCAGTGAGTTGTTAATTGTCCTGTTGTTTTTACATATTGAAACTCAACATAATCTATAAGGTAAAATTATGTATGTGTTAACATTTTCTGAAAATTCATTAACACAACTATGACAGTGGATATTTCGGGAATAGGACTCAACTGCAACTATGTATAAATATTACTAATTGAGTTCATGTCTTGCCATGATCTCATAAATATAAAGTTCATCTATGTGTAAAGACTAGTAATGGTGTTCATGTCTTTGTCATGAGCGTTTAGGACCCAATTGCAACTACCGGTATGAATAAATACAAGTATGTGTGATCCTGTCTTGCAACGAGAATAAAAATCTAAACTGCAACTATGTTTTCATAAAAGTAATTATGTTCATGGCATTGCCAAGAGCCCATAGGACTCAATGGCAACTTTTTACCTATGTACCAATTTAAATTGTATTTGGCATGCAATTGTGCTATGCATTATTCTTATGAGTAAATTAAGGTTTCTTGCCTTAGGAAAGAAAACCTCACAAACAATAAGCACATTGCTTTATCATCTATTGGAATTTAACAGCTATAAAAATGTCTGTGTCAGTCAATGCCATTGACATTAATACATATAATTACACTTTTGAGTCAATCTATGTTTTGGACATGAATAGAGTGTGTGTCTTTGGAAGTATCACATATAAACGCAAATATGAGTCCGATAATGTCTTGAAATGAACACTGATGTTGTGTCTTGGTAATGAATTCATATAAGCACACACATGAGTCAGTTAATGTCCAGGAGATGAACACATATCTTGCGTCTTGAAAATAAAATTTAGTTATACATTTGTCATAAATATGTCAAATTCCAGTTTATAGAATTAAGCAGTGAATATATATGAAATCAAATTCTTTCAAAGTGTGCTATTTTAAACAAATGTTACTTATTGAAAGAAAACAAATATATTTTATCTACAATTGTGTTTGCAATATTTTAAAACTCTATGCCTATCCTTATAACAATCTAATTAAGAATACTTTTCTAAAGGATGTATGCTTTTATCACCACCGCAATACATTCTGAAAATTAGCTCGTTCTTATTGCATGTTCACTCGTGTAAAAAACCATCGTTATCTTGATCAAATTGTTTCCATTGCAATCATTGGCAGTTACACTTCTTTCATATTCGGCCATAATACATTTACATGTTATTACCAACCCTATGTAATCGTTACAGTGTGTTATTTTGGTTATTTATCGTCCGTCATCAATAAATACATAAGAAATAAGTGTGCGTGATTGTGTTAATCAAATTTTGCTTGTTGCCATAAATCAATTACTATGCCTCACTATCACATGGCCAACCCTTACAATTTTAAGCCGTTTGTTAGAGGACGCATATGGGATAAGTAGTTAATTAACTGACCGACACGCGATTTTAATTTTATCAGGTCAAAGGTGTTAGTAAGCTTGCGAAAGGTTGGACGTATTACAGAATCCATAAAACCATTACATATGACAAATCATATCAGAGCAAAAATATGTCCAACACGAACCCAAACAACGAAATATTGACTTTTTCAACCTTTTTCCAGTAAAAGAAATTGTGTTTGGATGTTTGTATTGTTTCGTCTTGGAAGACGAACGCATACAATAAATGCAATGTGCTTCTTTGCACGTCCTTTCATGTTCAATATAAATTATTTTGAACAGACAACAAACACTGTATTATTTATAGGTTAGTCTCCTACACACACATACACTGTTCTTCAAATGAAATGTGACTTCTTTTGCTAATACTTATAAGGTGTTTCCCAGACGCGCGAAACCAAAAACTAGACAGCAATATGTTTAACAAAATGTAAAATCATGTCTGATTGGCTGCCATTGCAAAGCAAGTCGTTTGTCAAAAGCCAATTACGAGATCACTGGTCCATTACTTGATTTTCTCGCGTTAATTTATTGGATAAGGCAATTGATCGCGATACAAATGGGGGAACATGGATTTATGTGACAAGATATTTACTCATTATATCCGTCTTTAGATCTGTGAGATTGCAATTAATCAAACCAAAGCCCGGAGTAATTAATTTACTGCAGCTCAGTACGATATGAGACAATGGGGTGTCAGGAGTGGTTCTGTCATTTCTTGCTCTCAACTTGCTCAATGATGTTAAGTGCTTGTTCTGTTTTATGATATATTTGTTCTTGTTATTTTCCTTCACTGAGGGAACATCTAATGGGCTTTAGACATAAATTGTTTCTAGTTAAGGAAGTCAGGTATCTTCTTTCGTGCATTAAGTGGACAAAAAAAAGAGTTTATTGTTCATAAAGCAACTCGTTTCAACTCATTTTTAACGTGATTATTAAAACAAAATAAAAATATGTCTGAATCATATTATACGTAATATGTTATAGTCAATGTATCGTATTTGAATATAACGCATGTGATGGAATACCTGTTGGTATAGTATTTAAACACGTCAAGCCCTGTTGTACCGTATACGTCAATAATCAAATATATAACAACAGTGAACCATTCGGTCGAATATGTCAAACGTTGAGCAGCATCATCAGAAACAAAATCATCGTTTGTATCAAAAACATCCCCACCATCATTAGTATCGTTGTCGTCATCATCATTGTATCATAATCAAGATTACCGTCATCGTTTATATTATCATGTTCATCATCATTGTCAAAGGCGTTATTCACCAAATATACCTTATGAAAGTGAATCAACAAATGTTTATCATGCTTCAAAGTACTAACAGAATAACCAAAAGAATTTGTGTTATTAACATGGATGTGCAAGCTTGTTTATTGCGAATTCTTGTAGAAGTCTGGTTGTTGATAAAAGATAACTGAAAACTATGACTGTGCCGATGATGATGATAATTTTCAGTGATGATTATGGTGATGATGATGATATTGAAAACATATATTGTGTTTACATAACTTGTAATGTCTCATACATGTTTATATCTGCTGTTGACATTTACATGTACAACTGTTTAAATGTTTAAATATTGATTCTACAATAACAGTTATATCGTTAAATGACATCATTCTTGATTTAACACAAATGCTTTAGTACATAAGCAGCATTTACTAACCTTTATGAAATATATAAATAATGAAATATCATACATTGTCCGAATATTAAATCTTGTTAACATCCAGTTGTCTTTTATTTAAAGCCTGTTACCAACAAAATATGTATACTAAAAAATAAATATGAGCGCTCTGAAAAAACCTTTGTCTAAGAATGGCTTTGTCAGTACACACTAAGATCTGAAAAAGTGAGGATGTTAGCATTCCTTTAAACAACTAATTCTCTTTCGTTACAAACGGAAGCTCCCATATTTAATAATGATATTATTTTATATTGTGTTGTATGAATTGTCGTATATAGGTCTGCCTTAAAGATATGACAGTCGAGAGGATGTTTACAATATTTTTTTCTCCTAATAATATTTCTGGAGTTATATAATTCCCATAGGTTTAATCAATATTCTAGGTGACATGATAACACATTATTATTTACACAGTCTACACTTACTTGTTCGTATTCACTGTGTTTCAGAATGCGAAAGCATTCCCTCTTAGAAGGAGTGCGAGCTGGTCTCTCACTACGCCTATGACAATCGGATACCTCTGCACATCAAGGACGCGTTCCAGCATGGAACACCCTTCGAGGCAAAGGTACGAGATCCTTAAACATCATTTACATATTATATATTTAATCTTCATTAAAGAACAAAAACAAACATACAAATTCTAATTTTTCTTTTTCGATTTATTCAATGACAAACCGATGCTCTTAAAAGGTCGTGTGCTGTTTGTTTACGTTATAAAAATCCAATCGTTAGCTATTTGACTGTAATTTTGTATGAAATACATTCTGTCTCCCCATTTACCGACAATACACAAGAGGGATCATGTATTAAGATCCTTATCATATTGTCTTCGTTTAATACGTCGTTTGAATGAGCGCCAATAACATGGCCTTTTCATGTACAATTACCTAAGACAAAATTTTTTAGTTGGTTGATATGCAAAAGGTTGAATGGTATTAAAAGCGTTTCTTTTGCTAAATGGTGATTATTAAAGGGGTTTAGTTGATCTTTAAAAAACAAATTTGAGCTTCCATTATTTTGAATACAAAAAATTGTGAGCAATTGTACAAACAATATACGCATAATATACCACTAATTAATTTCACTTAATAGATATGCGTGTTGTATTTATGTTAATAACATGTATATGAATTAAACAAAACTATTCGACCTAAACATATAAACGTTACCAACACTGCATTAAATAATTGTATCTATGCACTTATTCTTATTGTGTAAGTGTGTGTATCGCATTTAACACTTTGAATGCTTTGGTTTGAATAGGTTCATGTGGTTTACATGTCTTGCGTTCCATAAAACCTCGGAAATTTCTACTGGACTGTAATTTTGGATGACACAGTAAAATTTCTGTTCCCACCAGCGTACAAGAATGATCATGTACCAAGCTGGAAAACAATATCTATGTAAAATAATTCGCACGACAGGGTGGCAATTACATGGCCATTTCAGTACCGTTAACTCAGGATAATNGAAGGTTTAGAATAGAGATATGCATCATTCGCCATGACACAAACATAGCAGCAATTATTGAAAATAGCTATTGGTGATTTGATTATAGCGCCAAGGGTATCGCTCTCAAAACAGGATGGGTCTAGAAAATTGAACATTGACGATAGCATCCAGTGCATCAAACAGTCGACACTGCTTTTGTATTGTTAAGGTTAAGTGTATTTCAGGACAAATAAAAATGATCAGCATTCAGTCAATGCAGTAAAGCAAGTGTATCCAAATAAAAAGATGGAATAAAACTGAAATAATGTGTTACTGTGTCATTATTAGACAAGGTGGAACATAGCTTGTTCTAAGTTTTAATATTCCAGATATCGACAAAAAGTTACTTTCCTAAAATTGTTTATAATTTCAAACTATCATATTCGTTTCCTTTCTATCGTGTGTATTTTATAAAAAGTATGATGTTTTTTATTTTAGTGTTCGAGGTATAAATAAACTGTAAAAACGCGAGTATAAACTGTACATGTGTTTATGTCTTGTTCGAAAAATACATAGTATCATCATGCATAAGTTGTTTTACCTCAAACTAAATTGCCTATGCTTTGCATGTTGTACAACTTAAAAACGATAATACGTGTATTGCTTAGTTATTTGCGTCTATGCTTAAATTATTTCCGCAACCTATTACTCAAAATAATTGTAGTTCTATGATTAAAACGTTCTATGATGAGAACAATTTAAAATACAGTACTGTCGAAAATATACAATAATCATTAAACCTGGAGTACAGTACCAGCTATGCAAGATATCATTATCCTGAATTTGTAAACAAGGTAGCCAATATTCGGCACGAAATTGACAAAACCAATTATTTTCTTTCCAATAAATAATCTTTCGGTGTAAATGTGAACGTCTGTTAATAAATATTTCAAATGAAAAGCGATCGCTGTCGGCTTAATGTCTCAACTAGTTCTGCGCCAACATTGAATTGGTAAAATATCAATACATTTTATGTCTTGTTTTGAGATAGTGTTTCATACAGATGTTTCTTGTACTATAATGGTAATATACGTAAATAATAGAAATATTAAAATGTACGTTCCAACATTATCGATCAAAAGCTTTAAACACGCATTATTATTTTACCTATTTTGGTTGATGATGATCCATAAATGAAAGATCTTTGTTTTTACATTTTTCGATGTCAGAAGTGTTTATTTTAATTTAATAATATATAGTATAATTTAGTTCCATCTTTCTTATCTGATAAATGCATACACAAAGAAACATGCCAAACATGTATAAGACGCACATAAATGTGATTAAAGATACATAACATTTGAGACATGATTCTCACTCTATCCATATTATATTTGTACATGTGTTATGACATAAATAATGTTTTTGGTTGAATTATTACCAAAATACAAATTAAACATAGATTTCATAAAACCTTTACCATTTTTTTGATCAAATGTGAAAAATACAACCCAAACGAAACAATTCAAAATAACGAAACATGATAGAAATAAAAAAGTATTATAAACTAAATTTAAAAAAGATACATAACATTCAACACTTGCAAGTAAACTGTGGTATGACGTTATAATCTGCAATTTGAAAAAGAAGTCAATTACTAACATACTGTCAACATTTTGTAATATGTGAACAAATACATATTTTCTTCAACGAACCCCTCTCTCTGTCGTTCAGTGAATTCATGCAATGACAATACCATTACGACTTAGTTGATAATATTTCTGCTTCCATAATGAGTATATGTGAGAATTATTTTCGCAGTTCGAACCATAAATATAATATGTCCTAAGTAAATGTCGTGCAGTGTGATTACTCTCTACAAACAAAACACGTCTCTGACAACCTTATAACAACGTATTAACATATGGGACAAATAAGATACTGACAACCACATTGATCACATTTGTGTCGCGTTCTGAGAAAACTGGGC
>VMBQ01006603.1:24696-52596 GCA_007657795.1 Dreissena rostriformis | reverse complement strand
GTGGTTCCGTTCCGTTGAAAAACATGGACCAGGTCAAAGTTTGAAAAACCTTGTTTATCTTTAACCACAAAGCATGCAGCTTTGATATTTGATATGTGTCAAAGATTGTTCAAATCATGCCGCTGGGCAAGTTCATTTCACAGGTGAGCGATCTAGGACCATCTTTGTCCTCTTGTTTTACTCATTTTGGTGGTTCTGTGTGTCAATTTCATCTAAAAAATATTTTGCAAGTTGGATTCTAGTTCATGAGTGTCCCAAAACTAAGTCACAAGGTTAAATATTAGAAAACCATTTTACCACTATAGGAGACAGTTATTGCCTGATCTAAATGACACTGTTCTTCCTGACAATATCTAGGCCAAGTTCGACTGTGGGTTACGTGTGTCCAAAAACTAGGTCATCAGGTCAAATCGTTTAAACAACATTGTTACCAATACAGAAGCCACACGTATGACTGGATCATGATGAAACGTGGTAAGAATCTGTATCATGCACATATCTAGGCCAAGCTCGAATCTGGCTTTCAAACGAATAAAGGCACGTGTATTTACGAAACTCTCAATTACATTGGAATTCGTTGAAAACGCAAATGATAATCTCAATATGGAAAATACTGAAATTTAGTCCTAAGTATAATTACTGAAAACCAAAGTAGACAGCCAGGAACATTACTCGCGGAGGAAGTAGGGGCGCATTTCAGTCGTTAATGCAGTTAACTATGAAAACATCGTGTTGGAACTATTGCAAGCTTTCGACTGTGGCATCACCATAAATAAAATTGACTGCCGTCTGCGTCACATGGCGGGAAAGCCTAGCGCAAAAACCACGCGACATCGTCGTCAAATTTGCTACATACAGAACGAGACAAACACTATATAAATCTCGTTTAATTTTGAGAAAAAATGGTCCCCGAAACATTCATAAATGAAGACGAAAGTAATTTATTCTCTTAAATGCTGGAGTACTTGTGAAAACGGTTCGGCTGCTTGGTGCATGGTCGTCTGATGGAAACATTCTTGTTATGGACCCTCTCCAAGATCTGCAACATTAACAATGAGCTACATTTGTAAACGGAATTAAAAATGCAATTTACCGCTTTCTATATTAAGTTTCCGAAGCACTTTAAGTGAGCTGGTCAACGGAAATGCTTGTCAACGTATACACTATTTAAGAAGAGGGTTGTTTTGAATGTGCATTACAATTATTAATGCGGCCTAAGCCTAGTTTTTTATATACTTGTATATGATTTAATAAATGTTTGCGTATTGGCTCATTATTCAACGTTCTTCTTTTTAACGCGTATACACGTGTATTTATACAATTTTATTTATATCCCTATGCTTATCTTATCATCTTTACCCTCCGTGTGTACACATACATATTGAGTGCATGACCTCACTTTCTTTCCTTTTGAAAGTTATTTACATTAGTATTAAATATGCCTTTTGACTAACAAAACATAGTATTTGGAATCGTTTAAAATAATAAGAATGAATAATTAATAATAATGCCTGTCTTGGTGATCGGACCGAAAGCCTTTACAAGCAAAAGCTAAGTCGCTACCACTACACAAAGCAGGCTTATGCATTTAGAACGTAACTAAAACCATGTCTGTATTGCAAGCTTTTGCTTCAGAATCGATGAAAAGCGTTAAACGCTTTACAATTTTTACGATTTCGAGTAATTATTATCAACGACATTCATCTTGGTCAGGAGTGTTATTTGCTTGTTTGATTGTTAATGCATATATTCCTTTTAGAATCTACGAGAATCTTCTTGAACATTTTAATTTTGCAAAACTGAGTCCCTTTAAATAAACTTAATAAATAGTTAAAAACGTGACATGCATGTTGATAGATGAAATTATTGAAAATCGTATTAAAATACACTTATAATTTATTATTACCCTTATCTAGTTATTGTGGATGCTACACGATTTCAATACGTCACCATAAAGGCATCAAGACCTTTAACATCGACACACGATTATTAACAATGGGCTCTACAAAACGAAGATGGCCTCGATGGAAAACAGTCTTTCGCCGATCTAAGCGTAATAGTTGAGCTCTGTATTCAAACCGAATGCAAATATTTTGGATAGTACGTCATTGACGTCACCATTAAGACGAGACTGCACCGAAAGCAGCGGCCCAAGTGTCTCTAGAAGACTGGAAAGTTTCATAAATATGCCTCTATATTTTGTAAAACCCAATGTGTATACTAGATGAAGTAGAGTCTTCAAACAAAAAAGATTTTCTTTCTCCAAAAACGCGTCTTCTCGCACTTGGTTGCCTTATATAAATATATATTTTTTTAATTTGTAAGATGTATTTTAATATGATTATATTTAATTTAAATGAAATGTATTATCTCACTGTCTGTCAGTCAGTCATTCTGTCGGTCCGTCTGCCGACGTTCGTTCGTCCGCCTGTCCGTCCATTCGTACGTTCGTCCGCCCGTGGTCAATGATTGTAACAGTTCTGCAAAACTGTGTATTTAAATCAATACACGTGTATAATTCTAATATCGAAATAATTTATGGAAAACCAAATATGAAATATTATTAGTTATTAAGACAAAGTACTCCACTGCTACTTTGTAATATCGTTTACAGTCATTGAATTAATATATTTCTTTACATAAACGACATAATCATTAATGTACTTTTTAAATTTACGGCAATTAATACTGATTGCATTCACGTTTAGAAGTAAGAATGTTTAATATTGAGTTATAAATGAATAGTTGCGTTATTACGTGTAATGTTATCTGAAATATCAAGATAAAAAAATCAATCAATAATGAGGTACTGATTGTTGAATGGATCTGCAAAGAAATAAATCATCTGCCTTTAAACGTATCTGAAAATCATAGACACGTAACACTATGGCTTCCGCATTGAGAACTGGTAGTGGGATGTTTAAACAAATATCTTCAAGAAATACTTAAACTATCAAATAAGTCTGAATTGGAATTTAGTAAACAGCATAAATGCACGATACATGTATAAACTTAGTGAAGTATATCTTACACAGGAAAATAAAAACCTTATTTGTATATATTTTGATCAGCACACTTCTACGTGAGTCATGTACAAAGCGTACATAATACAATTATTTAAATATTTAAAGTTAATATTCCAACGGTGGTTATAAAATGCCAATATTTGTCTTAAGGATGGCCGGTTTAAAGAATAGAATTGTGTGATTGTTAACAATTATTATTACAACACAATATATCAGTATCGTGATTGTCATTCATACAGGGTTATTCAATATATAAATTGCGTGTATAATATTGTTTATAAATAATCAATTAAACTTTAATGTGTGGGCTTTACATTATATTGTCGTCACAGTGATTTAATTGTCTCCTAATGCAATTGACGAACACCACGAAATAAACATAAAACACATCTGAATTATTCACTTGATATAAATGCAATTTTATCAATATTTACATAAACATTATGAAAATGTTTGTATATAACGTTGTAATCTCCTTAAGTGGATGTTTATTCAGACTTTTCTTAACTGCTCATAACTTATCATTCAGATTTGATATTATTTACAGTATTTCGTCTGAAATTGTGTCATGAAACCGCCATATATAATTCGCATATACAATACAAATGTATGATGTTTTAATTATATCTTTAATTTTCAAAACCTTTTTGTTCCCATGCACATGTATTTTTATACAAGCTAATTAAATAAATCTCCCTTTAATAATACTCATTTTATTTCATTTTATGTGGCAGATACAGCGCAATCAATGCTCGGAAGCATGCAGTATAGACAACCAAACATACGTGAATTGTGACCACCGTTGCTGTCGAAGCGACAACAGCACATACCAGCAGTGTAGCCCGGACCCGTTATCGATTTACAATGGATTAACAACGGTTGAAAAAGTTCTGATAACAGCAATTTCAATACCACTCTTCATACGCGTTTTGTTCGGGTTGATATATTACCGTAAATGCAGGTTGCAGGCACACCGTGCTAATCCGCGATAGCCATGTAACAGTACAAACAATAATACAATATAAGCTCTATTAGAGTTGAACTGAATAGACACCGATATTATGTATTATATCTATCAACCGACACTTGGGAACCTCGCCGCCCAAGCAAGTATTCCATCTAGCAACCGACAATCGAGAATCTAAACAGTATTATCACGAAAGAGTTGTACTTACATGTGTACAATCGTGCTTGCTTGAATACAAGAGTTAATCGTGCTTATAAATTATGTTTGTATATATTTTGCTTTTTGAAGTAATTCTATACCAGGATCTATATATTTTGCTTAAATGTATATTAAGATTTGAAAGTTGCATTCATTGTTTCCAATAAGGTAAGTGGTTGCATATTATAGATTATAATTAAATAGGTTGCCTTTATTTCAATAACTCCAAAAAACACGCACGCTTGTTTGAAGACATCATAATAAAAATGGTTCATATAACTTAGCTAGTATATGAAAGCTTGTTGCAAATTACATATAGATGCATTTTTTTTCATTATTAGCACTTGTTAAGGCAACAGAGACAGCCATTGATCAGTCGTGAGTCGATCTTTCTGTATAAAGAAAGTACAACATACGTAAATGATTTTATGTTGATAAGTTTACATTGATAGTTTATTTCTAAATGTACTTGTTAAGGCGATGTATTTCTGCCTTTCTTTAGAGACCTCGCTGTCTGTCAGTCTGTCTCTAACTGACGTCTGTTTTTATGTTAATATTCGTCACTTCAACCCCTCTAGGGAAAAACGATGAACGACTCAAACGGTAGGTGTAAGTTCCATGAATGTTATGAATAGAAATGAATCATTCACTTTTGACTGACATTGTACAGAGATAATTGTATTAACCTGAAATCAAGAGGTTATAGTTATGTCCTAATAAAAGTAGGTTTAAAATGTATACCCATACACCCACGACTTTTCGTTTGTACCTTATCGGTGTTGATTATGCATGTAGGATACAACATAATGGATATAACAATCATAAAAAGGATTTTAAATATCTAAAATATGTAAGCAGTACAAATATTCTTTTGTTAACTGCATGAAACATATTTAGAATGATTTACTATAGAAACATTAAAGCATGCCTTGGAAATATATAAGGATTTTCTCTTTCCTCCGTAAGTCCTCTTGTGTTGATCATTGTAAAATATCAGTTATTTCAAAGTTTTATGATCAAAATGATTTTATCCACTCAAGACAATTTGTAATGTTAATGATTATATGTGAATACTATGCTTTTATCACAGTTTTGAACTTTCAAGTATTTATGTACGTACAATGTCTTATTCAGTTGACTGTGGTATTTGTAATTTCATACAAAGAACCTATCTTTGTTTCTTACATAGTGCGTTTATGTTTGAATCGTAAGCGTGAAATCAGTTCAACATTTATATAAATAAAACAAACGATACTGTATTGAACTGGAAACTGAATAATAGATCAAGAAATATAATAAGTTTTTTTGTAGCGTAATTAAAATACCAGTCGTGAAAATTAAACCAAAACAGTTCACGACCCTTGATCTTTGATAGCCCAATATGTTGCACATATGTGGCGTGTTCTGAGAAAACTGGGCAAAATGCTTGTGCGTTAAGTGTCATCCCAGATTAGCCTGTGCAGTTCGCACAGGCTAATCAGGGACGGCACTTTCCGCCTTAAATGGATTTTCGCTACGAAGAAACATCATTAAAACGAAAAATTCAATAAAAGCGGAAATTGTCGTCCCTGATTAGCCTGTGCGGACTGCACAGGCTTATCTGGGATGATAATTTACGCACAAGCATTATGTCATGTTTTCTCAGAACAAGACACATATATTAAATCTGACTTTATATTCTCAAGTTCGATTAAATTGCAAGTTGTGACTGGTCAAACGGTGTGAGTGATGTAATGGAATAAAAGCTCATTTTATGATTTCAACAACTTGTGCATGATGGCTAACGAGTTTTTTTTCCAGTTTCTTTAGTTTTTATAGGAAACAAATCTTCCACTGTGTTGAATGTAAATTTCGTCTTTTAATAGATCTTATATATGATCTATGCGCTGACGGATACGGCGCTATGCTCCGTAAGATGCTACAAAAGCAACTCAACATTTGGAAACTGCGAAGAACTGTGCAATCGAAGCGACAAA
Source organism: Dreissena rostriformis (assembly GCA_007657795.1). Lineage (NCBI taxonomy): Eukaryota > Metazoa > Mollusca > Bivalvia > Myida > Dreissenidae > Dreissena > Dreissena rostriformis. The sequence continues at coordinate 46,429 of VMBQ01006603.1, read as the reverse complement.
AGCGCTTACAAGTACTTTTGCCACGAAGATCTTTAGCCCGTAGTGTGGCAATCTATCTGACTGTAACGACCGGTGGAACGGGCTGAGTGTGCGTATTTCATTTATGCTTTGGCATGTACGTAAGTGCAACTTGATGTAAAACAGAGGTACAATATCCAATATATGTTATGATCACAGATCAAGCGCCATTCGAATGCTCGATAATGAGTTTTTTATATCGGTGTTATAAAAGAATAATAATAAAAACCTTAAATGGCATCCATAGTATTGAACACACATTTTCATCTAGTTATTCAAATGAAGGGTCAACATTTTTAGTGGATAGCTTAACGTTTAATCAACAGCGATATCATGATATTATTTTGATAGTTATTTAGTAATAATTATGTTAGAATTACAAAAAAGGAAAACTGCCGCTCTTATTTAGACCAGTCATTTTTGTGTAATTTTACCCTATATATTTTTTTTCAATATCCAAGTTTCCCATAACTTCTCAAATCCGAATTAAAAAGATGCCTTTGAGTAACCTAATTATTACAAAATTTTACTAAATCAAAAAGAAGCATGAACATTACTTAAATCTTTGTTTTGCAAATATTTAACACAATTTAACATATTTTCAAGTGTACTTGTAGATTGCGTTTATATCTGTTTACAGCTCCCTTTGATAACACATTCTAAATTCGAACTTATCGCTTTAGTAAGACCACTTATGTACACGTACGCAAATATTCTGATAAGAGAAATGGCGGTTTGCAACTTAAGGTAACTACGTACATAACTTTTTTAAAACAAGTTTTAACGCTGTATTTGGCATAACTATTCCGATGTATACGGTTATTTATGTCCATTCTTTTATTACAATTTAAAGAAGTATCAACGATATATAAGTGGTCATAAGTGGCTGGTTGATAGCTTGATAATGTTTAAAGGTACGTACACCGTGAGTTTTATTTTGATAGATAACGTGTTGTTAATAAAAGGTGTTCGGACTCTTTATGATTGGTTACCTATGAACTTTAATTTTTAAAGATTGACTATCTTTATTTTTTAGAAAACACATTTTGAAGGCTATATTTGTGGACTTGGTTGTTCTTCAATTATGCTTTGCTGATAGCCCGTGTGTATGTAGTACGGTCAGTAGAACTCCGGTATACGAACTGGTATGTAAAATGCACATATTTTCTTATGTTCCAAAATTAGCGGAATAAAAACATCCAATTTTAAAAAGTACTCGTATTTTTACAATTAAATTTGAATTATTACGAATTTGTTGACATTGTTTGCGTTAAAAAGCATTCGTGCATTTATTAAAATTCTGCAATATTCACAATTAAACTATAATATTTATCTTTACATGATTTTAGGATTACAATGGGTCGCTGGTCATCGAATACATTCGTTTCAATGAATGCAAGCCTAGTGTCTCTGTGCGATTTCTGCAGTTGAAAAATGATTGGATGGCTGTATTAATTGAGCAAAAGGTATTTTATATATACACAAATTGGTTTGTATGGTGTTCTGTTTGGGTCGGATCTTTATTTACTAGAATCCATAACTCTGCCAATAAAAATGGTGAATATGTTTATGTTACTGCAAAATGTCCTGATAAATGACTAAATTAATGTCCGGTCGACCTGAATCATGTATGGGTTTGATGTTTGACATCTACCTTTAAACTATGGAAACAATCATTGCGCCCGAAAACCCGTTGCAATATGCTGAATATGTTGTTTAAATCATTTGGTGATATGTTTTTTTTTCATTAACATGATTTATGATGGAGCTTAAGTCAATAGTTGTTTATTTTCATGAGATTTTTTACTGTAATATAACCTTTGAGCTGGGTGCAAGAGTCTTACTCGCTACACACCTTCTCCGCTAGGTAAACATTCATGTTTTTTTAATTGCATGGTTAATGATAACGTTAGGACAAGGACAAACTGTGTTATGGCCAATTTTGATCTCGAAATGTGATTTTATCCGTTTAGAAATTAAAATTGATCAAAATCGTGACACGTCGTCTTTATACGTTGAACATCAGTGGTGAGTTTTTGCTGCTGTCTATGGTTATCGTCTTTAAACCGATTTAATTTGACTTAGTTTCATTTTTTTGGTTGATGTTTTCTTGTTTATTCAACATACTGTCTTGTAACCTCCAGGCAATTGGTCACTTGCGTACCATTACAGACTACATCCTAGTCCCGATCTCTCGAACATTCTTAAGTAGGTTTTAAGAATGGCTTAAGAAACTTATTTTTATTTGATTCATATTATTATTATTATGTCGATCGTGTTGCATAAAATAACACGTATCTTTTTTATTTCTCTCACAAAATCCTTTAACACTTGTTATATTTTTGTAATTATTTGCTGGTTATCTTTATTGCAATTTTTACAAACTGAGCTCAAGTTAATCATATTTTAACAGACTTAAGATTTTTCAAGAAATATCGTCCTTGTTATTGAAATGTTCCGCCATCTTCGGATCCTTCCTCGCCTATTTTGATTTTTTTTTCAAATTTAATTTTGTGTCAATAAAATCAAAGAAGCCAAAGGACCATCCGATTAAGCTGCCTGTGTATATGGATTTCTTTATTTGCATACTATTAATAACTGACATTGTATGTGCTGTAATATTTTACAGCTAGGATTTGTTCAAACGAATTCAGACGTGATTGTCAAAACATGTATGGCAGCAACGAACGCTGGTAAGTATGATATTGATATATAAGTTTCTTGTTTAAACAATAAATTGTCACTGAAGAAATAATTATTTGTTCTTTACTAATTAATATCAATTCTTTATCGGCTGCTTCTGCATTGCGGAATATAATCGCAGCAAAACTGCATTTTTTTTTTTTATTTTTATGTTTGTACTTGGACATGTACAGGAAATATTTCAATCGAGCTATTTTATCAATTGATTCCAAATACGTATAGCTAGCTCTGTGTGTACCAATCGGAACAAAGGGGTTTTACAAAATTGTCCGTTGCACCTTATTTTTACGTATTCGTATATTTATTTTTTTTACTTATATCTTACGCGCCATATTTAATTGTCATTGTATATAGCAATGTCTGGATCATAGATATTGCCTAATGACGCACATTTGTCCTTTATCTTTACGTATAATTATTTTTACACAATGAAACATTCAAATTAACGGGTTAAGGTGTGACGGTTCATAGGTTCTTCGGTGTGTGTCATAGTGGAAAACAGCATTCAATATTTTAGGAATATGCCCATTGGAAGAGTTATACAATTTATAGATCCAAATTATAGAAAAAAAAATCAGTTAAGACAAAAAAATAAAAATATCTTATATTGCAATGGTGTTCGAATCAAAAGTGCATCAATCAAGAGTTAATATATATATATATATATATATATATTGTCAAAATAAAATGTTATGCTGGCACATACACAAGCATATGTTGATATATTTCTAGATGACGGCTATCTCTGTCCGAATAGCCGACACAGAAGCACGTATTCAAGACACTATGGATACTGCTACGAATACGTAGATGATCTGAAAGGATCACGTGACTTAGCACAGGTCTACTGTAATCACATCGGTGGCGACCTACTTTCTGTTACCTCTGTCGATGAGCAAGAATTTATATTTCAATTTCTAAAGGACAACGGATTGGTCAACCAAACGTTTTGGACAGGTCTATTAGCAACGCACAATACCACTCGATGGAGTGATGGTAACGTATACATTTGTAACAATAATTCATATCATATGTTTACGATACTTTTTGAATGTCATTTTTTCTATGCTTATTTGTTCAACACTCATACTGTTTTTAAACATTATTGTACCATGACGTGTATATAACAGTAACATTCATAAATATATCTCTTCAAAAGGTTCTACATGCAATTAAAAAAAGAGTTGTATTATTATCGTTATGTTTACAACTATAACTATGGGTGATTAACAAATGAATTATTCAGGGTTTATTATAAATGCACGTATTTAGGTAGTTTTTAAATTTTCTACGTTATATTTAATAACAAACGCGTACTTATCTGGAAGATTAAACATATTAACTTCCCCAAAACAAGTAAATGTAATGCCTCTGAGGCTTGAATGTTTATACCCGGGTCAAATATCTTGTCAGGATTTATACATTTGTGTAGAAGATTCATTAGAAATGAAGAATGGTATATTAACGCAATGTAGGTAATGCATGTGGTTTTCAAGCTTGTGATTTGTTTACTTTTTTTTTAATTTATGCATACAAAGACTATAATTCCACGTACATAAGTGGTTTGGAATTGAACGATTTTTTTTGTATATTGAGCGGACTAACAAGGGGCTGCAAAGACTTTATAAATTATAAACATTTTGATGAAATTATATTGATAAAATATAAAACATTAAGTATAACTTAAAAGAACGCGCAGATCTAATACGTATTATCAATTTTAATGGAATTATATTTATGTCACTATACATGACAGTTACTGCAAAATGCTTTAGTCGATCGCATTGAAGTCGAAATTTTAAATAAACTAATATTCCGTTAGGATCAACCACTGCCTACTTACAACCCCATCTTTTGAGTCTTGGAACTAACAACAGCCATAGCCAGTGTGGTGTCTTCCAGGCTATCGGAAGGGATGGCATGTGGAACTATAGTGATTGTTCCTTACCTCAAGCTTTCATCTGTAAATACGGTATGTTTAAGGAAATACGTAAATGTGTATTTGTCGAAGTCCAAATACGTGTTATCTTAAGCGTAAGTAAAATTTAAAGGTAAATAAGATCGATATATATTGTTTAGCTTAATGTTGTTATGTTCAATACACCAATGGTATTAATGCTTGCTTTTTCGATCAATGTATAATCACATTTAGTATACGAAGAATGCCGATGTTCAAAAAAAAATTAATTAAGCTTAATCCACCAAACAACATGGCCTTCAGGCTGAGAATGCAAAGTTTAACTTAATAAATATAATTAAAAAAAAACAAGACTGGAATTAAATCTACATACTGGACAGATGGTAATACGTGGAGTAATGCATGTTAAAATTGCACAATACACCTTATTAAAAATCGTTTTACAGCCGAAGCTCACACGACCTCCACGGACACTCGGATACAGACTCCTTCTACGACGTCAAACGTAGCCCTAACAACTCCAGCAATCCCAACTTCAAAACCGTCAACAATTGTTTCAACCACATCAACAGCCAAAGTTGCATATGTAGCCACAACGTCACCGACTACAACAAATCCTCCCAAAACAACTGAGATCACAACTTCACCGACTAAATTTACAAAAACACAAACAACCACATCAACAACACGCATGGCTTCAACAGCTGCACAACCAACGTGTTATACACTAAATCTCATGAAAAAGCATAACGGTAATTTACATGAATACGAATTGTTAGTTTAATTGCTGAATAACCTTGTTATTTTAGTTCTGGACCATTAACAATTGGAAATTGAACAATACTGATCAATGATAACCGATCATTTTATTGCCTATAATTCAGATTGAAAGAAGAATAAGAAAAATGATATTGTAGTACAGTGTAGAACACTATTGGGATTCCACCCCTGTTTACATAAGTAACCATGAATTTCCATTTCAGAAAATATCGCAATGTGTCCACAGACAAAGGGATTCATGAAACACACGAGTCTTTTGGGTTACTGCTACGAGTTTGTGGTTCATTCACCAAGGATGTGTGCTTTGGCAGAACTTTATTGCAACATTCGCGGAGGTCACCTCTTGTCTGTTGTTTCTTCAATGGAGGAGGATTATCTTTACCAGATTATTGCCGCCAATGGACTGATGAATACACAGTTTTGTACAGGCCTTTCCGTTTCAATCAACGGCTCCAAATGGAGCGACGGTAATATCTGCTACATTTCATTGCGTTTGAAATACCTACTGCTTAAGGGTGGCCTCGCATAGTTACATCCCCTATATTTAAGCAGCAACCACAGCCATTACTATTAAAATATTTACAGATTTTCACTTTTAAACAGTTTCTCATTTTATGAAATACAATTCAATATAATAGACATACGGACTCTTTATATATCAGTCTCACTCAAGAATGTAGCAGATAATCAAAAATGAATAAACAATATTTGAGTCGACCATTATTGCATTGTTTGTAAAGAAAGGAGGGAATCAATAAGGGCTAGTCAAATGTAATCGCGGAGGTTAGGGTATATCGCAACCAAAATGTATATATACTCTCAAATGTCCATAGGGGCATCTGTGAGCCACGTTCCTTCCCTTCATCTCAACTCAAGCAGTCCTGACCCATGTTTCACATTAGAGGCAACACAAGCAGACCTTCATTTGTGTGAAACAAGTTGCTGGACAGTGAATTCATTCATATGTAAATATCGTAAGTATTGTTTGTGACATCAAAGTTTAAACGAAGTTACCTACATTAATTAACTAGCATAACAATTCTGAATTATATTTGGCTGTTGTGTATTTTGTTATTCTAGCTTTTGTTATGTTTTACCTGCCGACCTATGTACATAAATATCAATCGAATGATTCTTTCGAAACAGAAAAACACCAAAAGATCTGAAATGCACCTTTATTAAATAACAAAAAATATAATTCTTATTTATGTTAAAATGCATTTTACAATGTTATGTTTTTAACTTCTTTTGAGTTCGAAGTTCGCAGCTCGGCTTAAGTTTAAATTAAAAGCATCATAGTGAAATAGATAAAATGGCATGATCCTTTACGATCAATTATTTATTATATAGCTTTAAACAAATCGATTCATTAACGTGTGCATTTTGACTGTTTTGACTGTAAACTCCCCAAAATCCACCATAAAATGTTATCGTCCATTTTAAAATAAATTACTTAATGTGCATACCAAATGTGATACGCTTGTCTGCGCAGGCTGTGACTGAAACGGGGAGAGGACAACACTAAATTATTTAATGTTTGTGTAGACATTTCTTCATATTTACGAAGCCCCATTCGATCGCTGCGCTTCCTTACTTTGTGCTTCTTAATGCTTAAGAATTCGCTTAATATACTCTAACTTATACCAGGCAATCGCAAAACGTCAAAAGCTTTTGAACAAAAACTGTCGCTCATGCTTAGAAAACTCGTGTATAAGCATTGATTGTATTTTATGGCGTATACACTTCTTTCTTAGCCTTAACTATCTATTTAAATTCAGTAATTTATAAATAACGTTCCCACTATGAGATTAAGGAAGGAAAACTCCGATAAACACTTAAAAGTGCGTTTTATCGACGAATCAAACCGATGGCATTTTTTTAAAACACGATGCCACACGTCTTGTACGCACTTGGTTAAACACCTACACTATTTAGGCTATTTTTTTTCTGGCGTGTCAAAAGTTAGACTGATTCGTCAAATAGGTGTGTTGTACATTGTAACCAACAATCGATTTTATACGGAAAAAAATTGTTTGCTGTAAATGGTTTACAATATAAACATTTGCGCTCTAAATTCTGATAATGGTTCATAGTTTGTATGGAACAAATTAATCGTTTTGGCGGAATAATTATTTTCTTATTGTTTTGTCTTATAAATTATGTTTACAATTTGTCAACGCTGTCAATCAACAATAATCCACCATTTCGCCGGAATTAGCATACCTGTCTGAATAAAAAATGCTTCAAACAGTTGTCAACAATATTGTCAATCGTAATTTCATATTTAAATTAGCGCTCTGAAATTCATTGCATATTTTGGAAACAAGCATTTCATCCAAATCAATAAATGTAATACTGAAATTATCTCCATCACTTATGCTAAACTGACTTTTTAAAAATGTTTGTGAATATTCAATGTTATCACGGAATTTTATATTTGATTTGGAACATTTGTTTTACTTGGCATTTTACAGGATTGTGACAAATGTATTAGGAAATCATTTGCAAGTTTTATTTTGGAAATATTGCTCTGTATTTGGAATCAATATGGCTATTTAAACCAGCATGAAATGGAGTCAATTTGAGTGTCCAAGTGAATCCTGTGATTTGTTTTAAGTTGTAATTGTTTTTTTTGTGTGTCAAGCATTCCCGTGTCAAGAACAGCAGCATGTCGCTTTAGTCAGTCTTACATTACAGCCTTTCTACTCACTTTTCAATATAGATTATATAGGTTAATATGTCTACTTCGAAAATGTTTTAAATAACATATTCGTATGAAGGACTCGAGCTCGTAACAATAAACAATTGTTATCATTATAAAGCAGACGAGTCCAATGTTTGAAGTACGTAAACACGCAATGGGCGAAAATACCTCTTTTCATTCTGTCTGATAAAAAATGTACATTAATATCCTAAGAACCATGTTGGACTAGATGTATCAAAATTGAATATCAATTAATAAAGTACATAGATGCTCTTCAATTTTATTTTGTGGCTGACGGAGATCGAACCCTTTGAACGCGTTTAAGTAAACAATAAAAACAGAATTGCATATTTTAACTGCTGGGTACCGTATTAATTAACCTTTTTGTAAGTAATCAGCAACATTAATTATACATTTTCCTTATTTTACTTTATTAGATACAATGTATTTGTTTCCAGCGGAGGCTGTAGCAACGAGTTCCACACCAACGAGTTCCACACCAACGAGTTCCACACATATGCCTTTGAGTAAATCCTCTATTAATCATATGTATATAATGTGCAACGATCTTAAGCATTAATTCAGAATGATTAACCTTACATTAAGTGCAGCTCTATTCCTACCAATAAAATATATAAATGCATAGTATTGATAAGAATTTCTACTGTATATATTAATACTCTTGAAGGGTGTTGATAATTCATTTAAAGTAAGGGCATATGCCTTGTATATGTCATTTTATTAAGCATGTGAGCTCTGGCATATGATAAATGTATAAGTTAGCAAGTAAATATAAACGTTAAGGTACTAGTTTCAATCGAATGCATCTCAGTTTTTGTATGAAAAATTCACTGTTTAGTCAGAGTGATTTTTCAGTGTGTATAGATGAAATTTTGATAAAAACCTAGCAAATAGATACGATTTTTTTATCAACTTTATTTCAATTTAATTAGCAGTTTTTGCTTATTAACGTTGTTTGATTAACCATATTTTAACAGAAAGCTATGAACGTGTCGTCGTATATACACAGCATATTTTCTCTCATATGTACGAAAAACATATATAATGTGCTTCATATTTATATTTAGTTCATAGTTCATTGTTCGGCACCACATATGTATAAACTACATTTACTCACTATTGCATGTGAGTATATCAATACTGCCCACATCAAATTGTTTTGGGCTACACATGCAAAACAAAATACAACCTCTAGGTATACGGCATGTTATTGGCAGCACAATGCACAGCAATCGATTATTGATAAAGTAGATTCAGTCGTCATACTTTAATGGGCAATTGCTTGGTTTCTGGCGGAATAATGACCTTTTGATTGACATGACTCGCACAGAATATCTAATGACAATTATAACAAAATGAGTGTCACATTAAATTTGATATTTGTTTCTGTATTTTGACTGCATTATTTAATTCTTACCACTTTTGCCTCTGCTACATGAATTATAAAACGATAGTATTATTTATACTCACAACAAAAGTGCCAGTACATATAGTTTGTCTTGTTTTTTTAAGGCTCGACTCAAAGTTGTCAGAAAGCAGCCAGGAACAGCAATCTACACATTGCTTTAGCGAACTACAGTAGCAGCTGTTACGAACTCCTAAACGCAATTTTCAATTGGACAGATGCAAACAGACAATGCAATCAACATCAAGGACACATCCTTACAATAACAAGTGCTGACGAGCAGACATTTGTCGAACGTTTTCTGCAGAGTAACGGTATCATACATGATGTTTGGCTGTGGAAATTAATTCACCCTCTTCTTTCTCCGCCGTATGATCACTGTGCAGTTTTGACGCGCACATCAAATGGACACTGGGAAACCACAAGATGCAAAGATACGCTTGGCAACGTAGTTGAACAGCAGTGGGCCATTTGCGAGTACGGTAATGCAACTTTTAATGACGGTGTTGATTGTATAAATAATAAGTCGATATTGCGTAAAATTGCGTTAACAATCTAATTCGTTACAATTGCAATTATGATATGCGCGGACAAAATTTAATTTTTGAAATGCCTCGTGTCCTTCTTTTCAGAAGATGCATCCTCCGCACCAACACTTATCGGATGAATAGCTACTGCAGTTCGTAATTGATTTTCTAAGGTTACTTTCTGGTTGGAAAACGAATTTAAGTTATTAAATAAATACATTTATATATATACTCCTAATCGTGTTATTACTTTACCACACCGTATTACGCGTCACGTTGATGACAGAGTGTGCCGTCGAAGACAGACAGTTGGACTCGACCGCGAACAACAGGAAGGTTATAAATTCGGTCGGTATAATTATATCACGCAAGTAAGGCCTTAATTATTGCTACGAACATATTTTCCATTGACTGGGGACGTCACCAGGTAATTTTGGACTCGTTGTTCAAGTTTTTAAAGAAATGTGAACGAGTTTAAAGTGACAGTTTCCGAAACATCATTGAAAATGACTGATTGTTGTTCAAAATATCTCAAGTTTGAAATAAATGACTGGATTTCGTGTTATATACTTACGCATTTATCCCATGGGGATACGTAAGCCAAATATCCGCACCTTGAGTTGTTTAATGAACATGTCACAGGCGTCCAAACTGACACCGTCGAAAAAAAATGATGCCGTAGTAGGGAGATATGTATTTTAAATGATGCCGATGATGGCAGAAACGCTGTAGAAGATGCTAACGAAGATGACAGATTGTCAAAATAACTATTTTATTTATTTCTCTCTTCTTTTTTTCTTTTATACACAATTAAGAAGCGAAACTGTCCTTTGTAATATATTCTCAAGACAGGAAGATTATGTATGCTGTAGGTGTATGCATATATGTTCAATAACCTTGATTGTGATGCCTATATACTATATATTTAACGAGGCTATAATACAATATAATGAGGATGTTTTTCTTTTGTAGAAAACCGTAACCATGAAGGCGTTCAGATGTTATGACTGTGACTCTGAGTTTGATGTCCACAAAGACACTGTAGAACACCTCATAGTACACCAAGAATCTTCAACCATTAAGTAAAGGGAGCTGGAACTGAATGAGAAAACGGGTCGTCACGACTACAGAACAAAGGATTGTGATATTATTACGGCAGAAGGGGAGGTTTTCGTCACCGAAGATGACATAATTGGTATAAACCGCGGCGATAGGGCTAAGAAATGAAATGCAACACTCCGTTTAAAGAAGGCCAGTTATCTGAAATTGTAGAAAATGTTGCAAATGTTGATGGTATTGAAATTGAAGGCCAATTATCTGAAATTGTTGATGAGTGAATGCACAGATTTGAAAAGTGACATAACTACTCTTTTGTCTGAAATAGAGATTGGGTCTATCATTAAAGAGGTCGAAGTTGAAGACAAATGTGAAAGCGAAGACCCCCCTGAACTAAAAGAACTAAAAGAAAAACTTTCATTAGTGTATCAACGTCTGAAGGAAAGTGGTCATTTACAGTTGCGCATAAAGTGTGAAAGTGAAGACCCCCTGATCTGAAAGTACTTAAAGACAAACATCCATTAGTGTATCAACGGCTAAAGGAAAGTGGTCATTTACAGTCGTATTGGGTCTATTTTTTCTTGGCAAAATGTTTTCAATGTGGGGACAGCAAAGTTGATTTTTGACGCAGACGGAAACATTCCCTCATTTCTTCTGACCCATCAACGACTTGATCTGCATTGCGAGGTCCACCAATGTAACGTAAAAACTTGCCCTTGAACAAACGATATCCAACATCACAGAATTTCTTTGTTTTAGGTCTTATGCAACGCAACTCTGAAGTTGTTTTACAAGAAAACCACTCGACTGTATCGAGAAATAACAGGAATGAAAAATTGTTCCTAAGAATTTCATCCTCAGCTGTCAAATTATTACACTTTATGTACGACTGTAAATAAAATCAAACTCCTTTGTTCTGTAGCCGTGGCGACCCGTTTTCTCATTCAGTTCCAGCTCCCTGTACTTAATGGTTGAAGATTCGTGGTGTTATATGAGGTGGTCTACAATGTCTTTGTGGACATCAAATTCAGAGTCACAGTAATAACATCTGAACGTCTTCATGGTGACGGTTTTCTACAAAAGAAAAACATTATATTATCATTATATCATTATATTATATTATAGCCTCGTTATATATATTATATAGGTATCACAATCATGGTTATTGAACATATGTTCATACACCTACAGCATACATAACCTTCATGTCTTGATAATATATTACAAAGGACAGTTTCGCTTCTTAATTGTGTATAAAAGTACAAAAAGAAGAGAGAAATAAGTAAAATAGTTATTTTGACAATCTGTCATCTTCGTTAGCTTCTTCTACAGCGTTTCTACCATCATCGGCATCATTTAAAATACATATCTGCCTACTACGGCATCAATTTGTTCTCGACGGGGTCAGTTTGGACGCCTGTGGCATGTTCATTAAACAACTCAAGGGGCGGATATGTGGCTTACGTATCCCAAGGGATAAATGCGTAATTATATAACACGAAATCCATTCACGTATTTCAAACGTGAGATATTTTGAAAAAAAAAACAGTCATTTTCAATGATGTTTCGGAAACTGTCATTTTTAACTCGTTCACATTTCTTTTAAAACTTAAACAACGAGTCCAAAATTACCTGGTGGCGTACTCAGTCAATGGACAATATGTTCGTAGCAATTATTGTGGCCTTACTTGCGTCATATAATTATACCGACCGAATTTATAACCTACCTGTTTGTTGTTCGCGGTCGAGTCCAACTGTCTGTCTTCGACGGCACACTCTGTCATCGACGTGACGCGTAATACGGTGTGTTTGACTGCTTAAACATGCATTTAAATAGCAAACTAGCATAGACTGTTGCATACTCAGGTTATTAAAGGCAAAAGGTTAAATCATGGCCTTATAGTATAAATTTAAGTGAAACACATTTAAAAAATTGCGTTTGTTTTTACGCAGAATGTTTAAAAGTTTAATAGTATCGTTATTTTACCCGGGTCCTATATTCATATCAACGAATGTTGTAAAGAAAGATGTGTTTTTTAACACTGCAGTTTTAGTACACCTATTAATTGTACAGTTAGATTCATGAAAATGAAATATCAATGTATCAGGATTCCTAATCCTTTACTTGATTAGATTTTTAACACTTGGAACAATTTATTGGGACCAGCCTAACTACCTTTATCAATAGGTGGACCGACCACTCAATACATGAAATATGATAATACATTTAAACATATAAACATCAGATAAAGGAATTAAACACATAGACCAATAGTATTATTATGAAATGTTATTTATAATATAGGAATTTAAATTTCGTCCTGTAACATCACCCCTCCTTACTGAAACAAACGATTGAAAATAAATGTTTTTTCTTTAAAATGAAAATATATAATTAACTGCATCAAATATAAGTTAATGTAGTTTGAGCAAAAAAAGGGTAATAACGTTCAGTTATTTAACACATTCCCATGCCCTTCGCATCAGCATAATAATATGTTTTAAACAGTTGCTTTCACACCTTCATAGTTAACGAGAATAGTCCATCAGTGTCGATCCAAAATGACCACGATTCGTAAAGTGATGTTGAGAACCTTTCATCCCACACCTAACAATGACACTGGTATTGACTGTACAGCATATATGGTTCCAAATATTCTTTTTATGACTGCATATAAAGGTACATTGTACATAATCACTATCAATAAACATTTCTGTAATCAAGGAAATGAATGCAAACAGTATGTTATGTACATTATTGCACCCACTTGCTAGAAACAAAACACATCACAACGCAATGCTTATTTTATATGTAATTATAAAAGATATTCTTTAGATGTTTAAAATGTTCGCACAAACGTGATTTCACTATGAACATTCATGTGTGAGGACACATACTGCGAATAAATTATGTATTAAATCAATTTAAAATGTGCATGTAAAGCGACTTTTCATACATACTAAGCAACATACAACGATACATAATCACTGGTTTGCAAACGGTTTTAAATACTGATCTCAATCTTTAGCTGAATATTTATTTAAGCCCTCTGTACTTCGGAATAAAACAATATTACACAACAATAAAAATGGTACGACTGACATATATAATTCTACACTACTGGACGATGATTGCAGTTCTCAATATGTAATTAAAGATCATCCTTTGAAGTTACCTTAATCATTTTTATCATTCAAATCATTGTCTTTTAAGGTAAGTTTTGAATACAATTTTATCCATTTAGCGGTATTTTACGTACTCTACAACATACGGAATACCGTTAGGGCCATCGTGGTTACACATAAAAATCCAGAAGGCGATAATGCGAGAACGCGAGAGTACGATGACGAGAATGCGACAATACGATGACGACAGTGCGACAATACGATAGCGAGACTGCGAGAATGCGATTGCGAGAATGCGATAGAACGATGACGACAATGCGACAGTGCAACAATACGATGGCGACAGTGCGATAGTACGATGGCGACAATGCGATAGTCATATCGTACTGTCGCCATCGTATCATCGCATTCTCGCCATCGCGTTCTCGCATTCTCGCCATCGTATATTCGCATTGTCGTCATCGTTTTGTCGCATGCTCGTCATCGTTCTCTCGCGTTCTCGCATCCTTGCATTCTCGCCATCGCGTTCTCGCATTCTCGCCATCGAATTGTCGCACTGTCGTCATCGTATTGTCGCACTGTCGTCATCGCACTTTCGCATTGTCGTCATCGTACTATCGCGTTCTCGCATTCTCGCTATCGCGTTCTCGCATTCTTGCCATCGTATTGTCGCACTGTCGTCATCGTATTGTCGCATTCTCGTCATTGTACTCTCGCGTTCTCGCATTCTCGCCCTCTGGATTTTAATGTGTAACCACGATGGCCCTAACGGTATTCCGTAACAACACACCGTTCATATATTGACTTCCTACATAATGCCTCATACTAACCAGGGAAAAATAGTTTCTTTGGTTTAATTACACGTTGCATTCGTGACCAGGGCACGGAAGTTTCATTTTGGATAATTTATAATGGTTTGACAACACTTGTCTTGAGTTTCCGATGTTGGAAAACGTAGATCCTTCATAGGGTTTCAAGTTATCAACATGAACACAGTACCTCTCGCAATGCAGATTTTTTTCTGTACTCTGTAAGTTAGCCCAGTTATTTTCTCCAACACTGCAAAGGCACCAGACCATCTCAAATCCAATTTCCGATTTGCTAGCTGTGGATACAATTGCCATAATAAACCCTTTTTTTTTTTCTTTTTTTTTTTTTTTAAATCGCGATGTTTTAAACATATATTGTAATATTTCCTCTGCCTTAATGCAGAAATGCCCAACTGTGTTAACCTTAATTGGCTTTCATTTCTTAATGCAAGTTTACCCATTATACATACTTGACTGGACATTCTATTTCAGATTGCGATGGAAGATGCCCTACGATCCATTATTAGAAGAATTGATCATTTCTTGATGTGTATAACACACGGTGACATTATTAAGAGCTCTTTAGTCAACACAAAATATCACATACTTATCTATCTTTTTTAGCAGACAAAATTCCTCATGCCCAAAGACTACTGCATAGTTCAATTATGTTTTTGGGGCGATTGCCTTATGCAATTCGCACCAAAGGTAACATAATATACGTATACCGAAGAATCAGTTTCAGAATAAAATCCGTTACTGCAATTAACCTAACTTTGGATCCAGATTCTGCATTCGCAAACAAAATAGCTCCGATCGCATGGTAGTAGTATCAATGCGTACAAACGTTATCACGTGACCAATTGAACAAGTGTCATGGGGACAAAGTACTCGTCGCTGTATACACCTTCCATGAGGACTTCGTGTAACTCGGGTGCTAATTCCATAGTGAAAAGACGTTGCCATTGATGCAACGCGCGCTGTAAGCTGATGATGTCAAACTGTTACAATCCAAGGGTGTTTGTAGCACAACGAGTGTGTAAACACCGTGAAGGCGGGCAAAACTAGATTAAACTGGATTTATTGATGAGCATTTCAGAAGGGTAAATTTTTTAAGCTGGTGAAAAAAAGATACCCACGAACGATAATTTTTTTTTAAATACTTTATTTCTTCTAAATTTGAAAAACGTAATAATTGCTGATTGGGAAAACCCGTTTTTTGGGATCGTGTCCGTTTGGTTTGGGATCGGGTCCGTTTTACGGCCTTTTCAAATAGCAGGAAAACCCCTTGAAGTCATATCATTTTTATGACTTCAATTTGACGGTTTTTTGGGTCGAATATTGGTCACATTCCACTAAAATAGTATACATTTTGCCCATATTGCAGATAAAAAGCCACAACCCCCACCCACTCCTCTCCGCAAATATTTGTTGCTGTTGCAAAATTGTGTTGGTACCTTTGATGAATCATTAAAATATATTTAATGCACATTTTATAAAACTAAAGCAATTTTAAGTTTTCAATGTGAAGTGCATGGTTATAAAAAAATCCAGCAAAATCGCCCCACCAGTACTTTCAGTACTTTGATTCAACACTTTGTCTAACTCATCATTTACTACTTCTTGCATTTGCATTGGGAATGTGTCTAAATTAACACTGGACATATTTTGCATCTCCGGTATCTATGCACTTTCCTACAATTCTGGTACGACCAATTATTCCATCACGGCTTAAAAAGGTGTAACTATATTATCCTAACGGTTGTATCCAATAATGAGGAGTACACAATGACTGCACGTATGGCAAGGTCACGAATGTAAGAATTGGCGAACTGGACTTGCTTTTGAAGGTCAAATGGTCAATCCGTACTTGTGAAAGCTTTTTGCCCCAACTAAAATATTTCATAACCATATTAAGAGACTGATTTATTGACCATGCGTTCCCTCTTTCTGAAATGGAACCTGTATGCTAAACTATTCTATTTGTAGGCAAAACTGCATATAACATAATACAATTAAACTCGCATATAACATAATAAAATGAAAAATCGCAGTCATACAAGTATATACAAATGTGCGTGAGAATAAACTTGCGCCGACTTGCTCAAGGTGAACATAGGACCCGGGTATTATAAGTACACTATTACATTTGAGTGCTATTTCTCCAAACACAACATCTTCTTTTTACAATATTGTGTACGGTACAGAACTAGTTAATATGATAAAAATACGCTTATCATCAGTGTTTTTATATGTCCAGTCTTTAGAAGCTGTTGGCAGTACTATTAGTTCGTATGGTGCTATTGTTTTGTTTGGGCAATCCTATCAGAAGGTACGGTAAGGTTTTCGATAATTCTGGTGCAGCCGAAGTTCATTTGGTTAATATTTAATAACGGCAAACGACCAAAATAAAGGATACTTGATAACTTCCTTAACACGACACGATGTATTGAGCATGGCTATGGTATTGTAAATATACCTGGATATTGATAGTTTATATCATGTGATATCAGATATGGCGTAGGTAAATATGAATCGTATATTTAATTTGTTTTTAGCCGCTTCACACCGACCACCAAACAATCTGAATTGAAAAACACTGTACTTGTCGTATATAAGTTCTGTCTAAAAGGACTATTCAAACAGAAGACCGGGCAATTCGAACAATTGAAATGTTGAATTTTAACACCACAACAATATGTATAGTATCTACTCTATTAATTTATTGATCAAGCAAATGTAGTTGGATACACCGTTTCCTACTCACTGGAACGTATCGAAAATGTGTTTCAATTGAATGCAATGCAATGCGAAACAAGTGTTTGTTGTAGCTGGGTACATAATTTATCAGCTTGTAAACAATGCATGCTTTTTATGTCAGGCAACACACGAACAAACAGTGCTTTTGATATCACTAAATGCATATATGCATGGAGGATGTGGTTTCGCAGCTAAACGTTGTCGACGGCTGATGAAACACTACTCTGGGTTTAATGAATGTCCAAACAGTCTAATAGATTTTCGAAATGTAACTCTATCTGAGATCTGTGTTAATTCCAAAATGACCCTATAAGCCTTGCCGAACAGATAGAGCTCTGTCAAACAATGGCGTTATATTTCAAAATCGACCAAAGGTATAATGTTACCCGTTTGCTTGTATTTGCATCATCATATTTATTTACGGTTGTTTTAAGTATATTATTTTAACTCTATAAATGTCGTAACTGCGCGCTATGCTGCATATGAGTGCATTATGTTTTATGCAAACATATGTATACGAAACTGTTGAGTATTTCGTCTTCCAGGTATAGAACGTTATAAAGGTTAAGATAGTGTTGCGAGGTTTTTAATGATATTTGTACTCTGTACGAACAGGTACATCTCTCCAACAATGGAGACAAGAAGTTTTTTAGAGAAAACACATGTCAGTTTTAGCATACATTTATCGATAATCATTTTATAGAACAATCGATTCAAGAGAACAATAATTAACGGTCAACCAATAAACCATTGTAATGTGGTACTTAGATTCAACTTAAAATAATACAAATCAGAAATGTAATGGGTCACAATGGTAATACAATTTTGGCTTATTTCTATCAAGCGGTTTCACAGAAGGAACTATTTATGTAGACGACGATAACGGAGAATTCCAGCGCTTTATCAAAAACCATATTTTCCTCTACAACATAAAATTGAAGTTTTTGTTAGACGAGTTTTCTCGATATAACGTTACAGGTTTTAAGTTAATGAATTACACAAGCGTGTAAGCCAAACAATCTTAGAAATATTGGGATTGGAAACCAGTACGAAAGTACTTTGTATATGAACAACTTTGAAGGAAAGCACATTTACAGACACAAGAAAGTTACTCAATTGTGTGTATCTGAAAATCGTAGTATTTAAGTCACAGTCAATTCACTAAAATATTTTCAGTTTTTATAACGCTTGGATATTCCAATGCTTCATTATTTTGCAACGTAATATGTTCTCAATTAACATTCAAATTATTTTTTGAAGAGAATCTGTCATTGGCATTGTGCAAGAAAAGGAAATAGTTTTTTTTCGTTATCGGTTGGGGCAAACAGTGTTATATTGAACTTTTAAATTGGAGAAAAGCATTAACAGTTTTATTTACTTATCGATAAACACATATGCTAATGTATTCAATTGATATATGAATGTTCATTACATTCAATTTATACTTATATGTTTAGTTTAAACATATTTATTTCAAACAAGCATGTTTATACATACGATTTCATACAACATTTATAATAAGTAACAACATGTTTGAATGGGATGAGAACGGAAGACAAGGTCTTATATTGTTCTTCTCCCTATACCTATATGTTTGGTTTGCACAATAAAATTAACGACGGACACTAACTCAATAAATACATGTTTGAATGACCGAATTATGGGTTTTATATTCTGCTATTCATCTTTAAGTCTATCATTTTATGGCATTACGTTTGAATCAATTAAACACTTTTTGATTTATGATCTGCATAAGACAATTACACTGTGCAATGTGGCTATGCACACGTGAAACGAAACATACTCACGGAAACAAGTAAAAAAATACCGAAGAGAGAGACAGAGAGTCAATGTACATCTATGTAGTTTCATTTTAATGTAATTAACTGTAGTTGTATCTTAGAGTGTCCAGAAAACTTAATAAAGTGTAATAACTCTGTAAATATTTAAGAGAGAGTTATGGTATTTGTACTATGCACTTTATATCAAAGATCTTTATTAATATATGAAGTTGTATTTGAATTCATTCAATTATTGTCAAGTTATGATTTGCATACGAAAATTACAGCATATGCAATGTTGTGCAAAAACCAACTGTAGAAAGAGGTAATGTCGGTGTATTCTGACCTCCTTCTCAATGTCCTCTATCAGTATATGAACTTTTATTTTATAACATTCAATACTTGTAAATGTATTTTGTACTTATAAACAATTAACACGGCAATACCACTAGACATACTGAAGAGAGAGGTATTGTCCTTTACCACGGCATTTCATTTGCAAGCCATATGTGGCGTGTTCTGAGAAAACTGGGCAAAATGCTTGTGCGTAAATTGTCATCCCAGATTAGCCTGTGCAGTCCGCACAGGCTAATCAGGGGCGACACTTTGCGCTTTTATGGAATTTTTCGTTTAAATGATGTCTCTTCTTAGCGAAAATCTAGTTTAGGCGGAAAGTGTCGTCCCGGATTAGCCTTTGCGAACTGCACAGGCAAATCTGGGATGACACTTTACGCACAAGCATTTTGCCCAGTTTTCTCAGAACACGCCACATATCAGTATTTCGAAGTTTGTTGGAATAGCTTCAATACTTGACGATTTATGTTCCACGGATCATGCAAACAATAAGCAAATTGCAATTATTTAAAAATAAATATGTTACGAGAGTTGTAGTTATATTAATTCCTGTCAATTTTCGTTGTCAGTGTTTAATATTCCATTTAAATAACTTCACAACTAAGAGAGTTATGCTCAGAATAAGAACATTTACTAAATAGCAATAACTCTGAAAATCCTAAAAAGATAGTTATGGTTCTTGTTCTTTGCAATTTCCCGTTGAATGGAATATATACTATCTACGCCTGATACTAAAATATGCTAAATCAAACTATTCCAGAGACATAACGCGTGTACAGAGACTTTATTAATGTAACATCATCGTAATCATTTAATCGTTTTCAATGCATATGTTTTTGTGTTTTGGTAGACGAGATGTGGCTTTTAAACGATTTTAAATTCTATCATTGTTGAAAGTATTTTGAGAGTTTGACTTAAACTAGATATTACATAACATTCGGGAGAAAAGGCTATGTCCCGTCAACGCATTTACTTTTTATCTAATTAAGGCGTGTACAGTGTTTGGCAAATCTGAAACAAAATAATAAACACATTTGGGCATTCTAGGTTAAACGTTATGCGGTTTAATTGAACAATAATTTCTAGATGTTAAATATATGTTTGTCATAATACGAAAATAAACTATGAAATTACCTCAGATAATGTTTATACTAACACTTGATTTACCATATTCGCAAATGACCGTTTTAGATGGCGGGTTATGGCGCATTCTGGGAGGTGTGATCTGACACATTTGGGTCTCCCAATGTTCATCTAGTTTCCGCTTCAATGTAGCGCAATTTACAAAATCTGGAAAAGGAGGATAATTGATAGGTTCCCATTGCCAAACGTCTAGTTGTATCCCGTAATGCTGCACATACATCCGCTCTTCGGAACTAGTTATCGTAAGTAAGTTGCCACCATGTTGATGACACTCAGACTGTGCGCTTTTCCAATCGTACGTTTTACGTATGAGTTCGTAACAGTTCGGACCGTGCTGAGCTACAGCGACCGAGCTGTCAATTTCAAAACCACGTTTGGCTGCGTCTGGACAAATTTCCGTTTCGCCTGAGGAAATAGATTTTGTTTTATGTTCTTATATCAACAGTAATGAAAATAATGTTAGCCGTTTCCGAAGAAGAAGCAGTACATAGTTTACCGGCACTAAGAATAAGTTGTACAAGTAGCAATAGTGCGATATTTGTGGACAACTATGGGGATTTGTACATGTTGCATTTGTATTTATACATTTCCCCTTAGTGCTGTCGCAAATATGAGGTTAAATATATAT
>VMBQ01006603.1:0-24464 GCA_007657795.1 Dreissena rostriformis | reverse complement strand
AATTGTTTTTTTTTTTCAAAATATTACGTGTTCCGTCATGTTATATAAATTATTTTTATCTGATGTCAAATGTCAAAGGTGACACTCGCCAATCGATTGACAGCCTATTTTCAGAATTAATGAAACAAAACGTTAGTTATGAATACTGCAAGATTATTGACTTATTGTATTGTGCTTCGCTTCTACATTTTATACGAAGATAATGAAATAATAAAAGTCACAATAGAATGATGTGATACATTATGTGTTATTAAATAGCATACTAGTTGGTCTATCAATTGGTATTAAAGGCGTGATTTCATAAGAATTTGATCCATTCAACTTATACGACGTAGTTGGTGTTCAAAAGAAAAAAAATCTTGTTAGATTAAATCTAACCTGGTTGGAAGTTCATAGTATTTGCTGTTGGCGCAAGGGTTGTATCTTCAACAATTATAATAGAAAATATAAAACAACAAGCATTATCACCGATTAAATATTAAATTGTATTGCGTTATAGTATATTACCGATAAGCGAAACTATAACTGCATACTGTGTTTCTGTAAAATAATACTCAGCATGAATGTATGTTTTGATCACACACTGTGTTCAGTTGGGATATATTGTTAATACATGTGTTTGAATGTTTAAAATACAATATGACATGACTCGAGAAGACATTCTAAGATGTGGTTGTTACCATTAAGGTATGGTCTAACAAGTGTCAAACATTTGTTTAATGGATGTGCTGACGGTAAAATACAAACATCTCAAACGATATGGATATTTTCGCATTTAACGATAAAATAAAAACTTGAGTAGACTAAAGTACAATCCTAAAAAGTGTTGTTATCAAAATCTTTCACCGAAATAACAAATAACATCTCACATATAATTTGTTTTAGCCAACCAACTGCACGACAATTGAAAGTCACTGACGTGACTACGTGAACGACACAACTGCCCAAACCTCTAATGTGTATTCGGTTTCACCTATAATCATATCATATAGTGACAAAGCATAATAAAAACAAAAGCTGTCCCAAATCAATGCGATCGATTGTTTTTTCTTTGCAAGTATAATTTACGATTACAGAGGTAAAAGCACAATTGAGCATGACAACTAAATAGCTTTCAGCAAGAAACGATACTTTGCCGTGAAACTTAATTGACCATATTTTACCATACGGTTAGTTTAATTTAAATTACTTTGTGATGCGAAGGACGGTCTGCATATTGCTACAGTACAAACTCAATTTTAGTGCATAACTGTCGTTATGTTGTTAATGCTAGTAAATTCGTGTTTCTATTGATAGTGATGGTGACCTCAATCTTGAACGCACTGGTCCCAAAGGCAATCACCTAATGTGTAATTGAATATTTGGCCATGACGTCAAGGTTGGGTCAGCATATATGTAAATTGCACACATATTTTCACATATATACACACAATATTTCATCAAATATCACCATCAAAACTGACTTTAATTATCTAAAAAAATAAATATATTTTATGAAACAGTGACATTATTCTTGGCACCAAAAGCCCCTAATGGAGATTGTACTCTCAAGTTTGCAACATTAAAGTGTGTCATACCGACTTATACGTTTTCTTCTAAGATTTATTTGGCTATGAATCATGTTTTGGAAGTAACATCTTGGCAGGAATCATGGTAAATTTAAACTAATTCCAATTAATAAATATTAGACTCTCTCAATAACGACTCGATGTCCTTCAGATGCATGAATCATGAACAACCCGAATAAACAGCTTTTGGGTTTTATTGATTTGCATCATACTCCGAATCGATGTTAACAGACCAATTAAAAACCGATAACTCGAACTATATTTAATTATGTTGTTAAATCCATCCATCGGTTGATTTGTTCTTCTTAAATAAGCGATATATCAGCTGTGTTGAAATTAAACTTACCTAAAATGAAGGTTGTAGTACTTGTTGTCAATATAACAGCTGCATGTGTTGTGTCTAAAAAAACACGTCAGAATTAAATAATAATTTAGCTAGATAGAATAAACACAGGTACGTTTTTTCTTTATGAAAGAAATTATTGAATGCATGGAAATTGGGATGAGACTATTTAACTAGAAGAAGCGGAAGTTTTTTCAAGGGGTAGGAGATATTAAGATATTTTTATCAGTAGCTAAACAACGAATTTCGGATATGTTTTTGCAAACCTGGTCAAGTGAAATGGAAAACACGACCAGAGGTAGAACTTATAGACTTTTTAGTAGCTTTCAGTTACAACCATATTTAAATTTTGTAAATGTCTCAAAATTTAGAATGGCGTTAACTCGTTTTAGAGTATCTGCCCATAGACTTGAAGTGGAAGCAGGGAGATGGCACAAGCCTGAAAAGATACCTTTTCAAAATAGAAAATGCAAACACTGTAACGTCCTTGAGGATAAATGTCATTTTTTACTTGAATGCCCAACATTTATTAATTTACGTAAGATATACATAAATAAATACTATTGGAAGAATACAAACATGATAAAGTTTATCGAACTCTTACAGACTGACAATGAAAAAAGTGTACGAAATCTATCCATTTTTGTTTTTAAAGCATTTAAATTGAGAGCTGACTTATATTATCAATAGTTTCTCTCCAAGTACTTTCATTTATTTATCTAATTTATATAAAAAAAATTACAATATACGATAAAGTGTACATGAATTTGTTTTATTAAGCATTTGATCTACGTTCTGTTAACAATTCTGTACGCCATTGACCATTTGTGAATATATTGTGTTGTAATATGTGTTTACTCATGGGCTTAAAGCCTAATGTATGTTGAATAAACTCTCTCTATGTTCTGAGATTGAATACATGAATGCCGATAGGTTTGTATTCCTTCAGGTATGTTCCTATTTTCAATAAAATGAACACAATCTCAAATGCTATTATATTATGAAGAGACTTTTACGAAACGTGGCACACACTAGTTTACATTTAGAAATAGCTAACTATATACGTTTGGTATTTTGTTGCAATTATGAAGTAATACATATATTCAGAAAGTATTGGCATCGTGAATTTGCCAGAAATTTGCAAACTGTGAACATTCTCTTACTTTCGATCAAGTTAAATTTATACAATTAATGTTATACTCTAAGCTTATAAAACAACTTCACACGTATTGAAGCACACTGACATGAAAAGATTAAAGATAACAAGACATTGTTTGTGTGTGTAGTTAACATATGGCTAAGAACACGGAATTAACCCTCATTCTGGCCTGCGACTATGTTTGTTTACCACCGTGTTCCGGCAGAACTGGACTTTAAGATTCAGAACAGCCGATTACTATGTAAGTGTTAAGATAGCAAGCAAATACTTTCACCAAGTAAATAATTTATTATTTCAGAAACAACGACCAGCAAAGTAAGGCTCGAAACCCATATACATGATGTTTAATTTGTTTTTTAAAGCAAAAACGTTGAAATGTTACAATCTGTTGACTACAGCTTCCTGCTTTTTATATCAATTGATCTAAATAATTTAGCTGTGGTAACAGTGGAGGGTAATTAAGCATTATAACTAAAAGAATACATATTTATATTTAGGAATGCCATTGTCAAAATACCCCGCAATAATATAAATAACATGAACAAAAATGTACTTTATATAAAGTTTTGGTCGCAAATATTAGTGTTGGAAAATTCCATTATACATTTCACAATAGCAGATTTTTATAAGTTATAACCTATAGAGCTAAATATCACAAAAAGTATGTACTACATGTCTTACGTCAAATAATAGGTTTGTTGATACGGATTATAATTCATTTTGATTGCAATATTCGCAAATGACATCGTTCACACACAATATTTAGTTGGCATTCAAGTTTAAGAGTTCTGATTCAAAAAGGGAGGTTGAAAGAACATATTGCACAACCAATATCATTTTATTTTCCATGTCTTGTGCGGAAATGTACAATAAATATTTAATCGTCAAAACTGGTTATTGTAAAAACATGCCCGCCATGTTGGACACATTGCAAGTGTTTCTGTATCGATCGAGCCACCACTTTGAAAGCTGTCAGTGGCTGCTTCCGGACACATACTAGTTGGGTCTAAATTTACTGTAACGAGCTATTGGCATGACATACATGTATTTTCTACTGTAACTTTGCTTATAACATAACAGGCGCAAAGGTTGTGTAAGAAATGGGTGTATTGTTTGAAGATATGAGGGCTCAACAATTTTGGAAAACTTAACATTTAAAAAATTCGGCATTTCGGGTCGTGCAGTTATCCATTTTGAGAAACACTAAACGCAAAAACGACTTCACTGAGATATAAATAATATTCATGTGTATAACTTATAAATTTATTTAAATTCATTATACAGTTACGATTAACAGTTATCTATCCTTTATGGGATTCATTGACAGGTTGTCGAAGTGAAAATAAGCCAACTGTGTGTCACAAATTTAAAAAAAGAACCGTTTACATGAGAGGGCGAAACATACTAATGACGTAGACTCATACAAAAAAAAGTTTGTAAATTATCATTTGAGATAAATAACATTAAAAAGTGTTGCAAACGCACAACGATTGAAAAATGTGCAATGTTTACGTTGTTTTTGTTTATATTAAGTAAACGATACTTTATAAGATAAGGCCATTACAACAGTTTAGTTGGCAGAGTGGTCTTGGCATTATTCTTGTGACCCAAAGGAAACTGGTTCAAAACATGCAGGGAAGTTCTTAAATTTTAGACTTGAAAAAATAACCTACAGTGGTAAAAATGTAGCAATTTAAGTCATTAAGTGACACAGTAAAATTAGACCCAATCCGTAAACAAATCCTTTTAAACAGTTTAAACTATTAAAAAGGACATGACATTATGTTCGACCAAGTTTTTCCTACCATGTTTAAACAGTATAAATTTAAAATTAAGAATTGACTGGTAGTTGACATACTGAAAGCAAAGACAGTATTCACCATGTTGTTAAATTGCAATGTATATGCAAAACTATGTTCACTGGAAACAAAATTGTTTAAAGACTAAATAGACTAAATACTAAATCCATCACAATATTAACCAATTTGAGATAAACGTTCATTAATGGCTTAGCCTTAAAATTTAAATAAACACATGACCAAAGTCTGATCGTATGTAAAGTCAAAATAGATAACAATATCAAACTAACAACATCCTTACGTATAAGTTCTTTATTCGAGAAGTAAACACAATCAAATGCTGACTTAACAAATGTTTGAACATAATTTATGTTAATAATTATCATGACTTTGGAGAAACAGTGTTTTATGTTCAATTAAATCTCAACACATTCTCGCCATGGTGTCTATTGTTGTCGTGTGTGTCGTTTTGATTTTACTGTGAAGACATATTAAAATGGAAACCCTTTTGTTAACTGATTGCTCTGCTACGTCAGTTTGGAAATGTTACACTGCTTCACCTCTCTTTACAATTTCAATCGAAACAAATCATGGAATTTTTTTCTGTATGATTTAGCAACTTTTATTGGGATTGGAAACAAATTTAATGTTCAATTGGGCCAATATATAAACACGCAGGATAGGACAAAAATCCACTTACCATAGCGCATGAAGATATTTTAGACGTTGTAGACATAGTGATAAAACAAATAGCTCATAAATCTACTATATATATTTAGGTCAAGCAATCGAAAAATACAATAACAGATTAAATGTAGTCTCCTTTACAGCAGTGTTTTCTAAACAGATAGCTACACAAATCTGTATCCCCCGTCTAGAATGCATTTGTATAAAGTAAGAATATGCGCTTTAATTGTTTGCGAAAAAAAAGAAATCTGCAATAACGTGTTCCCGGCATAATGTTATTTCGAAAAATTAATATGAAGTTGTTCTTAAACTTAGGAATAATTACTGCGTGACGAATAAGCGCTAGTAAGGAATTCAGAATGTATATGCTTTGTTACGATTTGTAATGAGAGTTAATTTTCAAATTCACACTCACACATATCCGTCTCTTCGATACTTCCAGGACAAATCTGGGCCATAACATCTGAATCGCTCTCAACAAAGCCCAACTTTTGACACAAGAATAGAAGATTTAACCAATCATTTGAGTATGCTGCAGTAATAAAACAAGAACAAAGTTTACCGAAAAATGAAAAGACAGATATTTCCAAGTAACGAACTATGCCAAGATTGATAAACTACAAAAGGCATTTTGTAGTTTTTTAAGGAGCATATTGATTGTATATTCCCCTACATATAACTACATGTATGTATTTAAAATATTGCATATTTCCGCTTTTCAAACAGATATGTATCGTGTGACAATGCTATGTTAATGGCATTGTTAAGAAAATATATACAATAGCAAAACACTATTTGCTATATACACGCGTCCACTGTGATTCGAACTCACGCCTACAAAAACATAGCTCAATTAAAAGTGTTCTACCTTAAGGCTAGCTTGTCGATATCGCGCATGCATATTCATTTTATTCATAACATTATTACTACTACTACCGATTTAAAACATCAGTTACACAAGATATTATGATATTATGTTATAACTCACATACTGTTCAAACATGACGGCAAGCCATCCACTTGAAATATTTACATTTGGTGCATCCGGTTTGCAGTCAAACTCATACATGTAGCCAAACAGTGTTGACGTCTTGTCCTCCTAGAAATTGAAAAGAAGATATGTCGTGTGGTTGGTTTATATGAGCAAATGGTTGAGTCGTTGTAGAAATGTGGGTTAGTCTTTCATCATGTTTGGAAGTGTTTAACAGTACAGCCACCATCTAAATAACACATTGAATTAGTGCATGAAAATGAAAACACTATTTTATAAGATTGCAGATGTGAACACACATTCTTCTTTCGCATACTGTCATAGAGGACGTCAAAAGAAGTGCAATTAATATGTACAAATTGGTTTACATATCTAAGTTATCACGGACATGATTCTCATACACATGGCATATTGTTGAATCACATTTTTGTTTTATATATTCAGTGTTACACGGTATCGAACCTGTTGATGTACTGCTACTTCCACATGGAAGTTGCATACACAGTTAAAGTCCGCAACACCCGTTCTGATCAATGTGCATAGACCAAAAATCCACAGAACATGGAATGTATAGTAATTAATTTTAAATAAGCTTGAAGTCGATTTTTGCATTAAATCAGTCTTTGAAAGGATTTCATTATATGTATATGTGCGTGCATCTTATTGTATATTGAATCATTATTTTGAGTACGCACATGTTGATAGATAATTGATCCGATTGTGTATAAGTATTTACGCCTTTTTATATAAAGAATACAGAAAAGTAAGCCATTTAAACTGTCAAATATTGCATAACGCATGTACGCTATGGTTTATAAACAACGGAGTCTGCACTGTCTGAAGCTAACTCAGTTGGCCCCAACAAAAACATCGGTTAACCGTATTAGCAAAATTACAGTATTTTAAGTCAATGTGCATTTTGAATTGACAACAACAGTTGAATTGTTTCATAACAGAGAAAAAATATGAATACTTGTTTTACTAAACGCAGGATTATTGCGAGTACGCTTTAAAACAGACACTGAATTTGAGGTACTAGTATAAGGTAAACAACTCTGACCTAAAGAAGCAAGCTTATTAATACAGACATGTTCTATTTCTGGACCTTGCCTCCCGAACCTAACAATCAGAATAGTTCGTTTATCAAGAAGACACGGTGTCCCGATTGTGAAAGTAAACTGCCTTATAAGAGCGCCTCATCTTTTATAAAATATCAATTTATAAAAATAGAAATATCTGACATTGTAGTCATGTGTTAACACCATAATACAATACGTTAATAAACAGCATGCATTACATATACAAACAGATTAAAAAGATTTGCGTATGACGTACGATTACCTAAATTAGGCACTTATTTTAAAAGTTAAATTGTATCAGTGTTGTTCATACGGACACAGATAAACGAAGTGAAACATTACGTGCACCAGCACGAGAGGAATCGTATTAAAGCAGATAGCTCTTATATTTATGACACGAAATAAATTAGTAGTCTGACTAACACAAAAACAACGAAACAAGTTTTGCTGTACCACTGTTTAATTTTATGTGTTTACATTGATATTATACTCGTAGATATATGCATTGTGTGTTTATGTTTCTGCAAGGGCCGGTGGCCGTATAGCAAATACACTATCTATTCGGAACAAATTTGAATTAGTTGGTCATACGAACCCGTTTCTTAGAATTAATTTCTGGTGTTCACACATGCCAGCAATCGTTATTAAGACTATTTTGTTTAATTCTTGAATAGCATGAATCTGCTTTTTTGCATAAAGTCTAAAATGTGGTTGGAGAAAACGGGTCATGGGAAAGTTTCAAAATCCCAAAACAGGAACTACATTGACTGTCGATTTAAATTTATCGTATTTTCATTACCTTTAAGTTTGAATTAGGTATAACCCTAACAATTGGTATTTACTTGAAAGTAAATGTACATGTTGTATCAATTATTAAAGTACATATGGATGTATCATAAATATGGTCAAATCACAACAACGTCCGCTCAGCGATTCAGAAACGAGCTCTGTAACAAAGTTATAACAAAGTTATAAAGTAGTCTTTAACAGAAAATAACAAAATAAATATAAATATTAGAATTTTCTAATACGGTTTTGTTTCCAAGCACATGTTTGTTGATAACAAGCTAATAAAATTAATCTTGTTTTGAAAAACAATCTTTTTATTATGTGGCAGGTACGGCACAATGCTCGGACAAATGCAGTACGGACAAGAAAACCTACGTTAGTGGTGACTACGGGTGTTGTCGAAGCGACAATACTACAAACCAGCAGTGTTGCCAACTATCGTTATCGAAAAACAATGACTTAACAACGAATAGCAATGGGAACTTGATTGCCACTACTACTAGTCTTCAATTGCGTTTGTTTGGGTATTTCCTTCATTGCAGGCATAAAGCCGTGTTAATGTGCGATCGACAAGTAGCAATACAGAAAATACTTCAAACTATATTACAGAAACTCTATCATTGTTGACCTTGATAGAGAAACATATCAAATATTCCATCCAGCAACCGAAACTCGAGCGTCCCGCCAAAACAAGTATTCCATATAGCAACCAACAATCGAGAATCTCGCTCAAGAAAGTAGTCAATATAGCAACCGACAATCGAGTACCCGCCAAAATAAGTATTCCATCTAACAACCGACAATCGAGAATACCGCCGAAACAAGTTGTCAATTTAGCAACCAACCATCAAGAATCCCGCCAAAAAAAGTATAGGAACCGACAATCAACAATCCCACTCAAGAAACCGCAAATCTAGAATACCGCCCAAATAAATAGTCCATCTAGCAACCGAAAATTGAGAATCCCACCCAAGAAAGAAGTCCATCTAGCAACCGAAAATTGAGAATCCCACCCAAGAAAGTAGTCCATCTAGCAACCGAAAATTGAGATTCCCACCTAAGAAAGAAGTCCATCTAGCAACCGAAAATTGAGAATCCCACCCAAGAAAGAAGTGCATCTGGCAACCGGCAATCTGAAACTGCTACACTTGAAACAACAAACTTAATCGTATGCTTTAGATCTGGTATGTTTATTATGCCAAATCTGGTAAATTTGGAAACCCATCTGTAATCAAAGGGAAATTATATGTATTTGGTTTAAATATTGTATAACCATTTCGTGTACATGATATTTACATGTATCATTTTATAATAGTTTGTGTTTAAAGAGTTATCTTAAATTAATAGTCAAACAACAATTATATAAATATTTTCTTCACATCACCAGTATCTGTTTAATGGCAATCATTCTAACATGTACATATTTTTACTGTTAATTTTCCAAATACTGAAGAAAATATTAGGTACGCGTTTGTGCTTATCATCCGATGAGGACAGATAGTGACGGTGAAGTGTTTTGCCCACATGGACAACAATGGATAATTTGTTGTATACTTGATATTATGATGAGTTTAATGAATGCGTGGTTTTCATCAGAGCTCAAGATGTAAGGATGATACGAAACAACTGTTTAAAAACTTATTTAAGAGGACGTGTCCGAAAGTATTTCAATAACTATTACCACAATGGTGTATACCGGTACCACTTGAAAGTAGTTCCAGCGACAAAACACGAATAACCTTAAGCAAACTTATATACAACTGAAACACATAAGGCAACCTCGCACCTGCGCAAAACCGCAAATACGACATTTTACATCGGTAGCTGTTTTACCACAAATAATCTGCGAAACATATTCGAAACAGACGTTTATATGTAGTGAAATAATAATCAAAAAGTTTATTTCAAGTAATATTTAAAAATAAAGATAGGCGTTGAAATTAATACCGATGGCATGTGTGTCCTTCATTTACAGCAGATATGCACACGACTTATAAAACATTTGATTAATTAAACATCATGACCCATAATTTATTTGAAATGAACTCGTATATATTGTATGTTGACCTAGATTTTTTTAATGGCATACTACACTTATCTTTCGTATCGAAACTAGTGCATTTATTCTTGGTGAATAGGTTGGATTAAATGCACTTCACATATTTACTATAATTGTTCCACTATATTTTACTTAAAGGAAGGTATTTACCATTATAGATTGCATCACAACTACTGGGTAGTTTATTACAAAGGTGCAATAATAAATGTTTCTTACTTAAGCATGAGAGGCAACCACAATTTAATTATTATAAAGTAATACAAACAATATGTTGTCTGATTATTGTTTTTGCCTGCCGCCAGTGTTTTGTTTTATTAAAGCGAGCACCCAAAAGCCTATACAATACAGGGCAAAACAAAATACGAAACGTTCAGCATAAAACATATCTGGGATCATCACGTTGGAAGGGTAATAGTATATTACTTCTGATTAATATTTTGAATTAACATATGAACCAAGATTTGTTCCAGTACATTGGGCATAATCTACTTTTCCACCAATATACAATCGAAATTTTGTTTGAAGCCATTGTCAGTTTTGCTGAGGTTTAGATAAAATACAGTTGTCGATGGTAGGATGGATATGAGGCAACCCAAAAATTTCTCTGAATCCTCAATGTCAGTTGTATCCCAAACTGCTGCAGGGAATTTTCCGAAATCGAATGTTCTTCAGCGCTGTTTATCATAAATAAATGCCCGCCATGTTGAGCATATTGTGATAGAGATTAATGCCAAGCTTAAGCGCCCCTGATGAGTGCTAAACAACTCGTCGTGCAACTAAATCGATTGACTCTCCCATTTTAAGTTTTTTTTGATGCACGTGGGGAAAAGGCGACTGAATCTTTATAAATAAACGTAATAAACATCAACAAAGCTGCAATGTTTTAGCATAATACAATGAGCACACAGTTCTATACCTACTTATTGTTTACTTTCATTTAAACATGGTGTTGTTCTTTTATGAAAACACTTCCTTAATACAATAATATCCTTAGAAGACACCGACTTTATTTATTAAACGATTTTAACATTACACAAATTTGGCTTGTTGTCTTTAATGTGTTGGTTAAGGACCGTTAACGTTTTTCATTTATATGAGAATAAACTACTAGTTAAAATTCAGATAAAAAGCACATGATTCTAAGGTCATGTCAGATAATTGCTTGTTTCGATGTTTTCAAAATAAAAACAAACCGACATGAAATACATGATAAATTAGTGTTTTGCATTAAACATGTGTCGGTATCAATGGTGTGTTCGCCATGACAATACACTGTTTTACTTGATTTTTGTGTGAAATTTCTGGTGTGATTTTTTTTTCTATTAAACTTAAATTGTCAATATATAGAGGAATTGCAGTATGAGCACGATTGCACACAAAAGTATGTAATATGTAATACATACATCAATTACATATTTTTATTTATTTGTGATATTATCAAACATTATGGTTATTCGAGAAACTGTGGAGAAACGCACCTCTTGTTGCGAGACACAAATGTCAAACAGAAGTATTTTCACCGCTGTTCAACACTGTGCCGGTTGTTGCGAAATACTATACGCCACCTACCATTCGCAATAAGCCCAGGGCCCATGTACACAATAAGGGGGCAGAATAATGAATATTAACAACGCAGACAAGTATGCGTATGTGGAACAGCTGTAGCGTTATGGGATAAAGCAGTATATGTTGCTGTTTGGATACGATTCACATAGTACACATAGTAAAGCTGCGTTACTTTAGCCTCACATGGCTGGTTACAGGAATGTGCCAACATTTAACCAAATGGCTGATGTCACACGCGATGCTATATATGAATACGATGTATACATATATCACGATTGCAAACTTTTGTGATGTTTAAGGAATTTCTTAACAGTTTGGCAAAATGAATACATTGTATTTTCAAAACAAATGGCACGTATTCAAGCATGATTGTAAACTTGTTTTTAAACAAGCAATACAATACATCTGTTAAAAACGTTAAACATACGAGATTGAGGTATGGGTTATCAAAATAATAAAGCGTTTGTTTAGCATTCGAATCACGGTAAGGCAATGTTTTGTTGTTGAAGCTTTTTCTTACATAAGTATCTAAGGCTATTCCAAATGCGATGCATTTCTTCACAACATATGTATTGCTAGTTTAAAATAAAAAGGGACATTTTGGACAAATTTATTTAAGCTATTGTACCTATATGCATCTTTTCTATGGTTATTGATTATTCTGTAATGTGTGAACTTATTATTTCAAATACTGAGTTCAATTTCAATTTTTCATAGTAAACAGATGCTGCATCTTCCTTAAACTAATCAGATAACACAGGCGCCGGTATATTTATTATTCTGTAGTTTATATATTGAATTAAGCATGCTATCGCTGTTCTACTGATATAGAACAAAAAAAATCTTGTTAAACTTGTCAGTAACAACCCTTAATGAAGCCCTGAACCTGGTTTAAGTATAGTTCAATATGGTGCCCATTTTGAACGCATACATTTTTGTGAAAGCATGTAAGACACGACGAAACTAACTTTTCCAATTTACATCTCCGTTTCGTTCTGATGCAAGGCGTTTAAAAATCCTTGCTTTGAATCATCGTAATGTTATTTCCTCGATTCCGAATTCCAAATCTGTGTGTTATTGACATATGAACAATAATATATAACATTATTATTTCTGAAATCTGAGACACAATGATTAATTTACACNGGGGTATAATTACATATTTACTTACCGCTCAACAAAACAACAAGTTACACAAAACATGTAATAGAGTGTCATTGAATATGACCCTCTGAATATAATATTTAGACTACGCCCGGTATTGACCTGTGACCTGTATTCCTGTGATCTGTTTAAAGTGTTCCATGTATTGTTTATCTTCAAAACTGTTAGTAACTGTCTACCATAGCGTTCGTAATTTCGTTTCGTTTGATACCAGTCTGCGTTATTAGCAATAAAACAAAACCACTGGCACAGAACTGTGATATGAAATTGCGTGTACTCCTCTTTCAATGCATCAAGTTGATTACAGAAAAACACAATATAGCCTGTAAACGAACAAAGCTCCATTATTCTTTCATCTATTTGATACGCTGCATTGTTGTATTGCTTACAATGTATATGTCGCGTGATAATATCCGCTTTATTTCGCCCGCAGTAACTGTAATAATGGTATCATTCAGTTTGAACAGAATGCATTCCATTTTTATTTCAAGTTGGCTTAACACCTGAACATGCATACACACTATCAAAAGACAACAACTGATCCTAAGTGAACAATTTGCTATACACCCGAAATATATGATGTAAATGTGTTTATATTATCATTTTCGAAGATGCATATTTTCCTATCAGCAAACACCAATCAATATAAATATTAAGTTTATAAATATCGTTTACGTGTTCTACATGAACATACTGTAAATACAATTCTGTAATTTTAGACTTACAATAAATTCTGTATAAATTTGCTATAGGTAATAAGATGTTTATGAAAAACAAATTTTATATTTAACGTTAATTAAGTCGTTCCAGGATGTTACAATCTCCGCACTGGTCATAATCCCTATCTTGAGCAATGCTGTCTTGACTTTAATGGCCACAACAGAAAACGCAACAAGCGTTAAAATCCTTCACAATACAATTACCACAATGGGTCTTAAATGGATGGCATTTTGGCCTGACAGCGGATACATTTTGGAGACAGGTGATTTTGAACCTTTATTGGAATCCATTGAAACATTTTATAAAGCTCAAACAGCCGAAATCTTAACTTTAGAGGCGGTACAGAAGAGCCGTAAAGAACTTTATCTGTAGTATATTTATTTTAGCTTTTTAGTGGACTTAAGCATAGTGTCAATATGTCAGTTTCCTTTCAATGCTTTTGCATGGAGTTTTTGCCCTAAGTTAACCTGGTATGCTATGTTAACTTTAACCGTGACATATGCTTTGAATAGAAGTTGTTCAAATTGTTTGTTATTTAAATATTCTATTCAGCACTATTATTCATCTCCACAAAAAACAATTACACTCAAGTTCAAACTTATACAAATTAAGTGTGTTTATTATTTTTCACGACAGACAATTGAGTTTCATTTCATTTCATTCATAAAATAGGGGAACGGTTTGTGAATCTAGCCGGACAGATATTATGACTTCCTTTTATCTTATCAGTCCACGGCCAACAACATTCGATTTCTTTCTCCATGTAAAAGCTAGATCAAGCACGCGTAGCAAAACAACGACTTCAATAACCACATGCTGTTTAACGGTCAACAATGCAACGACGACTACGGTAGGATTGTTAATGAATTATTAAATTACCTTTTCTTTTCTTTTTATGGATTTGTTTGTGTTTATTTCAGCGAAGTGTATCTTTTGAAAAAGACCGTGAAAAAAGTCATTTTTGTTCCAAATATACAACTTCAGGAAAAGTATCGGATCCCTGATTTTCACTCTCAATATATTAATAGAACACCAGAATACACGGACAATATGACATCTATTCTTTACTTCAGATAAACTCCATAATTATTAATATCTGCCAATGTTCACGCTGCATAATATGATCACAAGAAATCTATCTAATCTTATTATGCGTTCCCTAATCAGGACTTCTGCTTTCCACA
This sequence comes from Dreissena rostriformis, assembly GCA_007657795.1. Lineage (NCBI taxonomy): Eukaryota > Metazoa > Mollusca > Bivalvia > Myida > Dreissenidae > Dreissena > Dreissena rostriformis. The sequence continues at coordinate 9,356 of VMBQ01006603.1, read as the reverse complement.
GAAAACGAAATATGTGTCGTTGTAAGGTTTGGGCCGAAGCTACGGAATCCGGAGTGTGCCATTTTTAATCTCGCTCTTCTTTCATCAAGTGCGACACACGACACACGAAGCGATACACGATATTATGCGCGACACACGAAGCGACACACGATATTTTGCGGGATACACGGACGCGCGATAATGTACCACGAAATATCGCCCTTCTGTAGGTAGCCCAAAAAGCAATATATCGTGGAAAATATCGTGTGTCGCTTCATGTATCGCGCAATTTATCGTGTGTCGCTTCGTGTTTCACGCAACATATCGTGTGTCGCTTTTGAATATTGCACCAAATATCGTGTCTCGCGTTCAAAGGGCGACACACGAAACAGGAAGCGACACACACTATTTTGCGCGACACACAAAGCGATACACGATATTTTATTACTCAAATATCGCCCATATTATCCGAATCTCGTGTATCGCGGTCTAATTTCAGACCGCGACACACGACACACGAAGCGATACTTGATATTTTGCGCGATACACGAAGCGAAACGCGATATTTGTACTATTCAAATATCGCTGTAATAATATCGCCTGTCGACTCTCGCGTTTTTAAACGGTGTTACAGTAATTTTTAACCATTTATTATCAATATGGCTGCCCTCGACACGCTTGATGACGTAAATATATCCCCTTTTTGTCTCCCCTGATTTTTTGAAAACGCTAGAGTCGACAGGCGATATTATTACAACGATATTTGAACTGTACAAATATCGCGTGTTGCTTCGTGTATCGCGCAAAATAACCAGTATCGCTTCGTGTATCGTGTGTCGCGGTCTGAAATTAGACCACGATACACGAGATTCGGATAATATGGGCGATATTTGAATAATAAAATATCTTCGTCGCGCAAAATATCGTGTGTCGCTTCGTGTTTCGCGTGTCGCCCATTGAACGCGAGACACGATATTTTGAGCGATACTCAAAACGACACACGATATTTTGCGCGATTCACGAAGCATCACACGATATTTTGCGCGATACACGAAGCGACACGCGATATTAACCACGATATATCGACTTTTGGGCTACCTACACAAGGGCGATATTTCGTGTTACATTCTCGCGCGTCGCTTCGTGTATCGCGCAAAATATCGTGAGTCGCTTCGTGTGTCGCGCAAAATATCGTGTATCGCTTCGTGTGTCGTGTGTCGCCCTTGATGAAAGAAGGGCTAGATTATAGATGGCACTATCCGGTTTCCGTACGAAGCACAATCTGTATTGATAACCATGCTACCTTAGGTAAAATGTGTTAACCTACAACCAAAATTAAGAGACTTCTGTTATTTGCAGTTTGCAGTTGTATTCTTTAAATTTGAAGCATTTTTCATCCTAACTATACTATGTGCAGAATGTATATATTCCAGGCACTTTTCTGTTCTGATTGGCCTCTTATACGTTATGCTTGAAACGTGTATTGCGGACTACAGTTGTGTATGCAATGATCACTTGGCACTTGCAGTGCATCAACAGGTAACAGAAAAGGAAAACGCCTTACTATATATTAAAAATGTGATATAATAATTCAACATATCTGCGGACAATGAACATGATGATGCAGATAACGTTGCATTGAACAACACCATCGCAATTAGTACAACACACTTTTGTAGCCGCTGTAAATTTTGTGATTACTTTAAGTAACAAAAGAAGTACAATATTCACAGCGGCTACTACGAAATTATTTTTCCGAAATGTGCCCACGCACGTATGCAATGTTATATATATTTTTTTTTAATAAATGTTCCCCTAATTTATGTACGTTTGTCGTTACTTTTTTTAAGTAACCTACTGCATTTTGGACCACTTACTTTATTATTGTTTTAATAAAACACAAACATGTTTTCACCTACCGATTTTCAGGATAACAAGACGTCGACGCTGTTAGGCTACGTTAACGAGTTCGACTGCAAACCGGAAGCACCGAATGTCAATACATCAGGCGGATGGATAGCAGTTATGTTTGAACATCACGTGAGTAATGCCAAAGTGTCCTACGTTTCATGGTGTCAGCTGTTGTATCACATTTCGTACTGAATGATTATACATTTTACTTCAATTTTCAATTTATCCTTTTTATTTCACATTATTTATTAATATATCTTTATTTTCATTTCAAATATACATGTTTGTTGCACATATATTATTGCTACTTACAATTTTAAACAATAGTTTGAATGTTAGAGTATTGTTGACGTTCCGTTTATACTTTGAAATGATTTTTAAGAGTGCACGTATCGTTTAGATTTTCATGATCTGTTTTCAAAGGTAAACATTTACAAAATGTATTGTTTGATGTTATACAAAGTTTGGTATATTATTATTGTATTATCATGAACAATCACTGTTTTCCTGTCCACCTGAACACTTGATTGATATTAAATGCATGATATTCTAGTTTAAGTCAATAGGATGAACTATTAATTATATTCAGATGGGCTTTGTTGAGAATGATTCAAACGTCATGATCCATACTTGTCTGGGAAATATTCCAGCTATAGATATGCGTAAGTGTATTTTAATTTGTCGCCGTTTGAAACTGTGAAATTTCACGCGTTCGCTTTTATTGCCATACATTGGAATTAAAATGATCAACACGTAAAAGCGAGCTGTTTTGATAGCTTACCACAATTTAGTATTATCAAGCTCTCTGCATTGTAAAACTAAAGAACCACACATCTTTGACATTTTACAGCTATACGTATTTAGATTTACATTTAAATACAAACCAGTTTATGCCTTTAAACAAGAGATGACGTGTCAATCAAAATAGACAGCTACAAGGAGCGCGTATTATTACTTGTTCGCTTATTTGGGTGGATCAAAATAGCAAAATAACTTTTTCTGATAAATGAAAATAATATTCAAAAACAAAATGGATTAAATATGTCACTTAACGGCAAAGCGTGGGCAGGGGGTTCGATCATAGCCTATTGCTTAAGCCCTCGTAATCATTAAGCTATTATTGATCCCTGCACACGCTCCGCAATTTAATAGCGTCTCAATTACATTTAAAAGACATTTTCTTTTGATGCATGTTATAATGTATTGCTTCGAAAATATATATACTTTTACAACTTTGTTTTTTAGTTGGCTCGGTGTCCTTTTTGCGCGTTTGTGTATGCTGTAAATATTCTTAGTAAGCTGAAATTCAAATTCCTTTCTTTAGTGCCATCGACAACTACTGTTGCAACACAGACCCATGGTAGAACGTCAACAACTACATCCCCTACGACTCAAACGACAACTCCAATTACAACCATGGAACGAACAACGCAGCAAATTATACCACAGACAACCCTTCTTACAACAACCACTTCAACAACAACAGCTCAAACACAAAGCATGATAGGCGCTAATCAAACAAATACTCAGACATTAACTCCAATAACAATTATTGCAATAACCGCTCTAACAAAATGTAACATTCAAACAAACACTCCAGCAAGCACTCCAACAACCATTCCAAGAGCCACTCCAACAACCACTCCAACAACTACTCCAACAACCACTCCAACAACCACTCTAACAACCACTCCAACAACCACTCCAACAACCACTCCAACAACCACTCAAACAACCACTCCAACAACCACTCCAACAACCACTTCAACAACCACTCCAACAACCACTCCAACAACCACTCCACCAACCACTCCAACAACCACTCCAGCAACTACTTCAACAACCACTCCAACATCCACTCCAACAACCAATCAAACAACCAATCCAACAACCACTCCAACAACCACCTCAACAACCACTCCAACCTCAATTCCAACAATAAATCCAACACTCATTTCAACAACAACAAAATCCAATCCAACAAGCACTCTAACATCCACTCCAACAACAACACATCCATCATCATTTCCCAAAACAACAACTCGAAAAACCACTTTAACAATGGCGCAGCAAACAAATACGTCTGGGTCTGCTGAACCCATAAGCGTGCACCTAAATATCCAACATCAAGGTAAATCGAATTTGTCATATAATTGTATTGATTTGTATTAGTTTAGCATCTGAATGCTCCATCGGAAGTTCTAACATTAATGATATAACTTTTCAATTATTTATAAATATACTTTTTGTTTGCTGTTTTGTGTTATGTGTAGGGAAGATGATATGAGAAAAATATGTAATGTTATTTCAGAGAATCTGGCCCTTTGTCCAAACTCACCTATCTCTAATCACATGACACACAGCAGTGTACTGGAGTACTGCTACGAGTTTGTCTTGGGGTCACCACGAATGTTTGATCTAGCAAAACTGTACTGTCAGTTACATGGAGGGCATCTTCTGACGTTAGGGTCTCACTTGGAGGAATCGTATGTTCATGATATTCTCGTGCAAAATAATTTTACGGGTATGCAGTTTTGGACTTCAAATGATGGAACCAGTGGTGGCGCATGGGGAGAAGGTAGTATTCATTTCTAGTTTGGTAGTGAACTAACTAACACTTGTATGAAACAATACAAAAGCAATATATATATATATATATATATATATATATATATATATATTATGTGTTACACACAAAAATATAATTTGAATACATTTGAAAGATATTTTATCGTTATTGACCGAAATGTTTGTAAACTCACAATTTGCATATTTTTTTTTTAAATTGACTTAAAATTACTTGTATATACTTTCGAATAATATAAATTCAAAACACTCGATTTTTTTAATCTATCACAATATCTTACTTAATACTAAGTTTTATTTTAAGTGTATGTATACATACGTGTTTGATGGGAACTGTCTATATATCACTTGGTTTGTGTCAATGTTAAGCAGTCGTTTGTTTAAACTATAAAACATATGATGACATGTAGGTCCATTTATACATATAATAAATTGAAACTTGAGTCTAAAGTTAAACATCACACTATTTGTAAACTGTACACGTTGTATTAAAGAAACATTTAAATGAAGGTATATTTTACAATTAAATGTATTTATTATCGAAAAATTTAGGTTTATTGTAATCGATAAAAATATCTTACTATATCGCGTATTATTGTAAGTTTAAATATAATTTTTCATTTGAAGGGAGCCGTCTATATATAAATTGGTGTCGGATTCAAATATTATCTTAATAGATTGTTCACATTTAGGGTCATTTATATACCATTTATTGTAAAGTCTACTGTGACACGTTATACACTTGTTTTGTTTTTACAGGAGCTAATATTGGTCATCTAATTATCCACCAGAACTGGACAATACAAGGAGGCTGTAATTTGCTCGCGGTGAAACAAAACGATCTCATTATGAGCAAAAATGAATGTTCATCTAACCACCACTTCATCTGCAAATATCGTAAGTGCATATGCAAAAAGAAGTTAAATATATTGCTGAACTCAACGTAGCGATTGTTCTGTATTGCTTTTGTAAGTTTTTAATTAAATTTAATTTTCGATTAAAGTTTAAACAAAACTAATGTTTTAACTTATGCTTTAAAGGTTGACAAATCATGTTCATCAAATATACGGGTATAATTTATATAACATTATCTGTTCGCAATTTGTTCGTAAACCACCATCCAATTACGTATAACAATATGTTTAATGTATATAATAAAAAAGTAGTTGTTACGACATGTAACGAAATATATTCTGCCTTTAAAATGCAATTTTAATATATTATACAACAGAATCAATATTCCAATTCATTATATTGTATTTGGCTTTAAATTGAATCAATAACGTTTGATGAATCTGCTTATTCACTAGAATAAACTTTTAAAAAGGTAAACCATTTAATAACAGATGGCGTTTTTTGTATATGCATATTTTAAAATAATCGCAAAATAGTCTTTGACAACTGCTTCAGTTATGCAATCTGAAGTGTGTGTTTACGATTTAAATGCCGATAGTTTTCTTAAATCTAAAACCAACCTATGAATATGAACTCAACTTTTCAATAAATTATATGATTACACTGATAATAGAATCGCCTTTGGTCCATCGTGCGTCCTGAAATTTTCTCTGAAACCGCAAGCTTTAAAGGTGTAATAGTTTGTGTTTAAAATTGAATAATATAGTGGTCGTCTTCTTTTTTTAAACTATGCTCTTGTGTACTTAATTGTCCACGTACACAGGATTGCATGATTGATATAGAAAATAAATTGTATTGTCTGTAAATGAAAGGGCAAGGTTTTTAATATTTTGAACAGAACAGTGTATGGTGGTTGTTAACCAAGATTGCTCAAATCATGCCCCGGGGTCAAAAAGTACCATACCTTGGCTATGAGTGTTTTCCTTATTGCGAAAATGCATTCTTTTTCGGAAATCGCAAGGCCATGGGGTTTGGTATTTGGCATGTAACATCATTTGGTGGTCTTCTATCAAGTGTGTCTTAATAATGTGTATGGGTTCTTATTGGCCACGCCCATGCTCATGGGGTCCAAATTTGTCTCCCTTGTGGGTTACCTGTTTCCCGAATAAAGAAACTTACGAAAATCTTATTTGAAACCGCATGGCCCAGAGATTTGTTATAATACAGGTAACATGGTATGGTGGCCCTCCTGTATTTCTTTTATAGTAGGTTAACTGTGTGGTTTCCGCTTTCAATCGGCTCATAATCGTAAAAATGTCCGTTTAAGATAATTGTGGTTACTTATAAACGATTTTCAGCGGTTTTGAGATCTGTTTTAATTTGCTGAATAACATTATTCCTCGGTAGCTTTTTCTTAAGCGAGTTATCGCTATACATGCGAAGTTATTCCAACCGATAAACATGATTAAAAAGGCGTTTAAAATAGCAATACATTAAATAATTAAATAACTAATGTTTTTACAAATATAATGATAATTTAGTAATATATTCACTCATTTGTCTTGTTTAAATTCAGTTCTGCCGGAGAGAGTTAGTCAACCATTAACGTTGAAATTGACGGTTGCTTGTTCGCAATCCCTTTTTTCGCCTTATTTCGGTTTTTCGAAATACAATTGAGTGAATACGTGATCCTTAACCCAATTTAAGACTTTCGAATTGTTTAAGACGTCCTATCATGATAATTAAGTAATTGAAAGGAAATTTGATGAACAATACACGGAAGTCGTAATTCTCGTTTTGTACTTAAATGTGTGTGTAAGATCAATATAACCATTTTTAGTCATTAAGTCATTAAGTCCAACCCACCGAATAATCTAACTTTGCATATGTTTTCAGTGCAAAACAAATATCCGTTTTGATATAGAGCATGTATCTTGCTATATGAAGTAATTGTCAGGACAAACATAACACTCAATGTCATACTTAAACCGTTGTTGATGGGTGATATGTCAATTTACATTCATGTAGTATCAGTTCAGCCGACGTTCGCAAATTTCAAATCTCTTACATGCTATCAGAATACAAATGTCATGGAACAGTCCATGCAAGAATTATTGTCCGGGTTATTGCTCGTGCAACAGTGTTTTTCATTGTAGATCAGGATATAGCTTAGCGGAGGGGGGGACTAAACATGCCCTCGATACTTCTGATTGCTTTTCAATTCTGTCTTGTTGTTTCTTGCAGAAGACTCAACCCATGCACTAACAGCAAGTACAGGCAGTGCTTCTGTAATTAATACAGGTGAGTTTTTCATAAAAAAACGAACGATTGTTACATTTCCTCATTGGCACGAAAGAAGGAGTAAAAAAAAAACATAAAATTCTACAAAACAGTCAGGAAAGAAACTCTTGTCCGCGTCTGTTCTTTTTAAGGCAAGGGCCGATTGCCTACATATCAATACAACACATTATTGAACATAAACATAATTTAAGCAGGGCTTGATTCAACGGAACGGTCAATAACATTATTGAGGGTCTAATGATGCTGCTGCTGCTGATGATGATTATGATGCTGATGATGATGCTGATGTTGATGCTGATGATGATGCTGCTGCTGATGATGATGACGATGATGATAATGATGACGATGATGATGATGATGATGATGATGATGATGATGATGATGATGATGATGATGATGATGATGAAGCTGATGATGATGCTGATGATGATGACGATGATGATAATGACGATGATGACGATGATGTTTGACGTATTATCGAGCTATTAAAGCTTCAATTAGACGGAAAATGGAATTGGGGTAGGCCCCAAACTCAGTGTAGAACCTCGGGAAATTTCGACTTTTGACACGTCAATGATGAAACAAACTCAGTTAAATGTGGACATGTTGCAATTGAACATACTATTTAAAAGGTGGAAAATATCTTATTATTAAAGCATTTTGTTCATTGAGGAGCAAACACAAAACTATTGCTTCTTTATGTTTTATAATGTTGTCCTTTTGTTTTCAGATGTGTTGTCAACAACCCTAGCATCAACTCAAAATGTTCCTATTCATACCGAAAATGTGTATCACCCGGTAGGAAATGGGCAATCCTCGATTGACAAAATTCACTCCCCGCAGTCAAATGTTCCCAACCCGTTTGGAAATGGTCTTCCTTTATTTGGATAAGTGTATAACTGTACAATGTGGACAACTTTTGGTAATTTCAATATAACCATTAAGTAGTGTTTTTTTGTATTAAGCAGTGCAGTGTATTAAAAATAAGTTAGATTTTATTCGGAAAGGTTTTCATCTTCGCTCAAACATTTGCATCACTTTTCAGTAGCTTATATCAAACATAACTTAAATATCTCATGAAACTAGCTTATGACATAAATACTGTATTTTTTCGGTTACAAGTTGTATAATTATGAAATTAATAAAAACTGACTACTTCAACAACAACATCACCAACAACTACTAAACTTCTACTACTAATACTAATACTACTACTACTAAAACTACTTCTACCACTAATTATTCTTCTACTCATACAAACACTACAACAGCAACTCAGCATCTAAAACAACTACTACTACCATAACTACCACAACTACTACTACAACTACTACTACTGCTACTACTACAACTACCACAACTACTACTACAACTACTACTACTGCTACTAATACAACTACCACAACTACTACTACTACAACTACCACAACAACTACTACAACTACTACTACTGCTACTACTACAACTACTACTACTGCTACTACTACAACTACAACTACTACTACTACTACTACTACTTCTTCTACTACTACTACTACTACTACTACTTACTCAAACAAGTACTACTACTACTACTACTACTACTACTACAACTACTTCTTCTACTACTACTACTACTACTACTACTACAACTACTTCTTCTACTACAACTACTTCTTCTACTACAACTACTTCTTCTACTACAACTACTTATTCTACTACTACTACTACTACTACTACTACTA
>VMBQ01006602.1:0-52868 GCA_007657795.1 Dreissena rostriformis | reverse complement strand
TATATATACCATCATTTGTATTTTTACCCAAACTAAGCACAGTCGTACGAAAATATGACATGCTTATGCACCATGCATGTTGCTGATTGACTATTGCTATTTGTTAAATGTTAAATGTCGGTATCGGTCAAATGCCATTTTTGACGACTCATTAACAACCGAAGTTCCATTTAAGTTTCCTTTTTTCACATGTAAGCTCAATGCTCATAGCGAAATAATATTCATCTGCCTATTCCTTACTGATACAGATAGACAAGTTTCGTTTTTTAAATTGCTGTTTCCATCAAAATATCATTTGCTAGATAGTGAAGAGGTTGATTGCCTCGAAGCTTGATAGATCAAGCTATTTAAATCTGAGTACGATCAAACATTATATAAGACGATTATCGTAGCTAATAAATAGTAGCTTAATATCATCCCGCATGGCGCTATCTAAAAAATCTGTTTGGCAAAAAACCTTATCCTAAAACTTACCGAACAATAAAGTAAGTGAAACGTGGAGAATAACGCTTCGATAAACCTCGACAAACACTACATTCAAGTTTAACGTCAATGTCGTTGCTATAAAACAAATATCCTGACATCTCTTTGTATGCTTCTTTGTCATGCGGATGTCCCAATTGCGTCATTTGTATAGAATTCGATATCATGTCTTACATTTGGTTCTGTGGGCGTGATAGATTCCAAAACTCAAAATGAAGGGATGTGCTTTGTCAGGCTTTGTCAAGGCTGTCATGTGTTTATAGCCGCATTCTTCGGATGGTCCTATCCCGTTGACAGCGGACCTTTCTCGCATTATTCTCTGAACACAAGTCGGTCACGGGTGACATACATATTTCTCATTAAACCTTCCCGACGGTCTCGGGGGAATATGTTTCGAAGAATTTGCAATTAATCATGTATATTGTTCCAGCATTGACAAATATATGTTAACGTGGTATTATATAAAATCGACGTTTTAAATGTTCTTTGTTATAACTCTTTGAATAATAAATAACAGGCATTGTCAGGAACCGTGCCAGAGTTTCCAAACAAAATACTCATAATAATCAATCATTATTCGCATGAATAAGTGAGTATTTGTCTTTTTTCAGGAAAGCTATTTTAAGAACGTCATTATCTTAAATTGTTGCGATCGGGAACATCAGAATACGAGAGGAGTCGATAATTTTCCACTAACCAAACGATCATAATGGACGGGCAGCGATTCGGCACATGCTTTATAGCCTTCGGAAAAACTTTGCGAAACCGAAATTTCGCAAACTTAAGAACCATTTGTTTTGAAGATTTGCTTCTTTGAAATAAAGTATGCGATAAAAATCTTATTTTTGATTAATATTTTTTTTATTTTTGCATAAAAACTGCGTTTTTTTTAATTATGAANGTGTCTTTAACCAAACCGCAAATAGAAATTAACAGTGAACCGCTTTGACTCGACAACCAAAAATATTTTTTTTTAAACAATTCAAAATTCACGTACCACTCAGTACTTGACCGACCTTAACATATCGAAGCTGCTACTTGGTATAATATCCGTAATGCGAATGACGTACGCACAATCGAATCGTTAAATACTTTTTAATACAAACTTTTAAAAGGTTGATTGAAACACCATCATACTTTTTTTGGATAAAAAACGTTGTATCAAAATAATTCATACGCGCGTAAAGGGACTGTACACCACGAATGAAGAAAAGTTTTAAAATACCGTATTTTTGTACAATTATTAGTTTATATTGATTAAAATGTCACGACTGGTATATAACATTACTTGAAATGTTTACTGAGTCTGAGTAATTACTTAAGTCGTTATATTTTAATCAATATAAACTATTGACTATTTTGATTTAACAATTTAGTTTAGTATAAACCTATTTATTTTAGCTCGAAAGCCAATAGCTTATTGAAACGCTCTGGAGTCCATTTCATGGGTAGAACTAGTACTTGGTGTGTGTTTTTATTATAATTCTAAATAACGCCCTCACAGTGGGGATCGAACCCGTGACATCCCGGTCGCTAGGCGGGCACCGTACAAACTACGCCACGACAAGCATCGCCTTCTTCTACGCCATATCACACTGGTCTGATATCAAAGACTTGTCTTATATCACATGATATACAAAGAAACCAACCATGTATTCTCTATATATCATGTCTAACGACATATTCGACAACTCTTATCTAAAATCGCATACCCAAAGTCACCAGCCAAGTCTTAATGTATCACAAACCTACGCGGTGTGTGATAAAAATATACTTTCGTACACAGAGCTTTTACTGGTTTCATTGTTTCTGCAGATTCAAATGTAGCACTCGGCAAGAACGCTACGCAAACCGATACAGCTGGTGGTAGCGGGCCGGCGCTAGCAGTTGATGCAGATCCGTCTACCTGCTCTGTAACAGCGTCCGCAACAGCTGAATGGACAATTGATCATGGCGACTAATATATTATAGAAGAAGGTTATAGACTAAATTAGCGTAATAAAGAGCTTTATTTCTTTCACAAATGATGTATTCGCTTGTGCGTTTTATTTATATATGAACACAAGGCTTTGACAGTATTGCAACATTGTAGCAGTCCGCTACCGGCCGGGCCAAACGTCACATAACAAATGTGCATTTCGTTCAAATTGCCCTTTATATTTACACTTTAAATATTTCATAATAAAACCAAATAACCATTAAGCATATCATAGATTCGTTTTGTTTTTTTTTTTTAATTCAAAAGACGAGTGGCATCTGATGAAAAAGAGTATACACATAACTATCACATTGCTATTAATGGGTATTCTAAGTTTCATTATTATTCCTCGTGTACATTTCGATTAATTTTATTACTTCTTGTAATTGTATTGATATAACAATTACCGGACGTAACACATCTGCACAAATGAAGGGTCTCTCATAATCCTCTCATCATTTTTAATTTGTATACAAAGTTTGATTATGATATTGTATGCAGTTGTTGAGCTTTTAAAATATTAACTAAAATATATTTCTAGTTACAGTGAACTGACCATGGAACTCTGGAAAATGAACAGATTGTCTTGTATACATTTGTAGCTATACAACAATCGAATTCAGAGCTGAATGTAGATGTCATATCTAATAGCCAACTTCATGAGCCTAATGTAGATGTCATATCTAATAGCCAACTTCATGAGCCAGATGTAGATGACATATCTAATACCCAACTTCATGAGCCAAATGTAGATGACATATCTAATATCCAACCTCATGAGCCTAATGTAGATGGTATATATAATATCCAACTTCATGAGCCTGATGTAGATGACATATCTAATATCCAACCTCATGAGCCTAATGTAGATGACATATCTAATATCCAACCTCATGAGCCAAATGTAGATGACATATCTAATACCCAACTTCATGAGCCTAATGTAGATGACATATCTAATATCCAACCTCATGAGCCTAATGTAGATGACATATATAATATCCAACTTCATGAGCCAGATGTAGATGACATATCTAATACCCAACTTCATGAGCCTAATGTAGATGACATATCTAATACCCAACTTCATGAGCCAGATGTAGATGTCATATCTCATATCCAACTTCATGAGCCTAATGTAGATGACATATCTCACAGCCAACTTCATGAGCCTAATGTAGATGTCATATCTCATATCCAACTTCATGAGCCTAACAATATGCGCAATTTAACGACATATTATGATGTCCAAAAAGGAGAAGCATGTGAGTGTATTGTTGAGAAGAATAACATGGTTCGGTGTATATTGGAATGCAATTATTTACATTCAAACATACTTTCTTATATGTACGAACAAGTATATTCATTTGTGCATTCGTCACCGGTCAAACAGACCATGTTTAGGACTATGAACACGTTAAAATGTACACACAATTCAAAAGCAGCCTTGAAATCCAATACATCAGCAATTCATCTAACTCAATCCATTTAACAAAAAAAAACAACAGTATACTACAATGTTGTAAGAGAAAAACAAACAACGAAAACAAAAAAACTGTCTTATAAAAGCAACACTTTTTAACAATAAGCAATATCCTGCACAATTATTTCATGTACACTTTTAGACTTTTCTAACGCAACACGCACTTGTGGACTTTTCTAACGCAACACTCTTCAAACTTGAATATCTCAGTTATGAGTAAATATTTTTAGTTTACATTATACATGCGATCATTTGACTACAAGCTGTGCAAGCTCACGATACAATCATTCATCCGTGACGATCGGACGCTTAAGATTAGCACGTGGGGAAGGTAGCCCGCATCATGCCAATTGCGCGGTTGCGCTCCGAGCCATATTGTTCATTGAAATAAATTTATGTTTTCCTTGTGTAAGAACCCACCTGAAATGTCGACAGTTTAATAAAGTCAAAATTATATCGCGTTTCACCATTTTCACGTAAAAAATATTAAACCATAACTTCCCCATGTGCTGATGTGTCTAATCATCACTGGTGAATGCTGAGCTTGCTCAGAATGTAGTCCATGATCACATGTACAATTGTTAATCTAAAGCATTACTCATTACTGAGATAAACAAGTTTGAAAAGGGTTGTGTTAGATAAGTCTCCAGGTGAATATTAATTCAAATGCAATTATTACCTTTAAGAAACCATTATCGGTTCACTTAATGCAAAATCGAGAGAAAAAAGGTCTTGTCACTTACCGATATACTTTTGCAAGAAGGATAATAAATGTATTTTTTATAATACGTTAACATGTTTTGCAATCACATGATAATCTTTACGAAACCATTAAACAATGTTAAGCAAATTTTTGAGGAGTTTGTCTATAACTCTTGATTGTCAGATATATTGAGGTATTTTACAGACATTGAACATTTCGTAAGTGAAAAAAGTGCGTTGTGCCGACTGATATCTGTATAGCGATGTTGATGTCCAGTTCAACCAGTGCCGTTTGAACTAGTTTTATATCCATTACTATTCGACAGAACATGGATATTCTAGGAAAACGTACATTTAATTTGCGAATGCTTTTACATTTGTAGCCCATTATATAATGTATAGGCTCGAAACAAAAAAACACCTGTGTTGCCTAGCAGGATGAAAATATTGACTTAAAACCTTTAGGACACGACCGACACATACATTATAGTTTTGTTCCATGAGATATTGTGTGCCAATTCAGCGTTCATGTTTAACAATATAAACCATTGATAAGGCTCGTCAACATTCTCTATTCAATACAGACAACACGCCTTCGTTACATGTTTTATTCATAAATGGTTTTGTTNCGGCGGTTTTGTAAGTCAGCACGTTATAGCTTCAGCTATAACTTAAAAGCTTATATAAAGTTAACATGTGTGTATTGATAGCATGTTTTTCATAAGGATGTTCTGATCAATTAATGTAAAGGTAATGTGGGAATGTAATAAAGGCTTCGTTGATGTGAAGTTTCTTCATTTGTCAACAGCCCGTATTTGAGACCGCACACATGGCTGCATTCTGTTGTTGATCACAAATACTAACATCAAACAACACGCCACGGTCCTGACATTAAAAATAAATGGAACTTTAATTTGTCACTTTGACTATATAACGTGGAAACAATGACTTGAAAGGACATTGGAAACGAATTTCCTAATGCGAAATCAACTGGCGAGGTTATTTATTAAGTTATAACAATTATGTAAGCAATGCCAATTTCCGTCCCATTACTATTTTGGAGGCATTAGAGGTCGTTTTCTACGCTGACAAACAATGGAATAAATACAGCGCAAAGCGAGCATGCATTTTTACTGCCTAGTTAATATTCAATTACATTTCGTTCCAAAATATCCAGAAATGCATACCTCTTTTATTAAGTTTTTCATTCCTCTTTTTTTCTATCGCGTTAGTTAGTCGTTCTCTTAAGTTAGTATGTCGTGGGAACGATATGGAAACAAGAGAGCCATAATGGCCCTATATCGCTCACCTCACATATGTTTTTTTCTACATAATGGAACTCTATTCCTTGCCGTTGGAGAGAAGATGTTTTAAGTTTTCACTACAAACATGTAGGGACACATTTTCCCCTGGTGTGGGTCAAACTTTGACATCCGGGATAAAATTGAAACGATCTTGGTAGAGGCCCACTAGATGATGTTTTATGCCAAATATCTTTGCTCTAAGGCTTGTGGTTTCGGAGAAGAAGGTTTTTGAAGCTTTTTTAGAATATACACAAAGGAAAAACTTTTAGTTGTCAAGGTAACCAGAGCTATGCATTGAGGGCAATTCTTTGAACAACTTTTTAAAAGCTTCATGCTTCGTGCAAGTAACATTCCTGCCAATGTTCATCAAGTTTAGCCCAGTGGTTAAGTAGGAGATGTTGTTTTAATTTAAAAAAGTTGGCTTAATGCTCAGCAGGCCGTCAACTGACTTAAGGTGAAAATATAGGAAACAATATTGGAATTTTTGCATCAAAATATAGGAGGTTTGGGATTGTTTAGGGTTAAAATTTAGGAATGTTTGGGGTAAAAAGTAATGTTCTAGAGATATGTAGAGAACGTCTTACTTGTTTTCCGTCAAAAATCATTTAATGCATGTTTTAATTAACAAAACAGTCGCTCATCTTCACCATCAAGGCAGATATGCTGATGCTGCAACACAATGTGGTCATCAATTTGGACAACTGATTTTTTATCAAAATAGTTATCAATCAACAAAAACACAAAACATTATTAAACATAGTTTGACAACCTAACAAAAGAGTGCAACATAACATTGATAATGAAATTATTGAAACCGAAAACATGAATCACATACATGTAGTATCATATCATGGTATATAACATCAATTCTGTATTGTATGCACATTACAATTTCTATGCACTCTTCAATCAAACATTTTTAGGACATGACAAGAACACCCAAACATCCTATATGATAAAATGTACATACAAAATATAAGATTTTTCTGGCAGCTTCTGCATATAAATATATATTTGAAATTGAACATCAAAATAATTGATTGAACAAAATTGCACTGTGTTATTAATACCAATAATGAATTGTAAAACAATCTTATGTTAACGCTTTTTATATCGCAAGTTTGAAATGAACACAACCCATTCAAATTTAAAAAGAGTGTGTCTTAAAGCACAGGTCGAGATGTATGTGCAATGTTTATTCTCATGGTTATGTTATAGAGATAACTTAAACAAAATAACAACAATATGTCTTTTTTTCGCAATTGGTTGCTGCACTGGCAACCATCTTTTGGATTTTGGTTGCCTTGCTAAAGAATAACAAGCCTAGAATCATGTACATGTTGTGTTATGTGTATCTTATACTTTATTTATTTTCTTTAAATTATTGAGCAACAATTTTGCCGACATGACAGACTTTTAATGCATCATGTCTTGTTGTGAGCCGGAATTAAATCATTTCCTAGGCCTAATTGATCCACAGTCGCCAATTTGTATTCTATGTTTAATTGGATTGAGTTGTTTCAAGATTTGAAAAAGCTAGTTGCCCTGCTGTTTAGCCCAACTGTAAGCAACATTTGAAATTGAGTTTCCTGGGCTTAAATCTACTGACCCCAGGGCAACCACTAAACTTGTAAGTTAAACATGATGTAAGATCTGACAGTGTATTAAACTCATTCAATTCGCAAGTCTGAAGACATTAAAGGACCTTTTCACGTTTTGGTAAATTGACAAAATTAAACGATTTAATGATTTGGAGATTTCTGTTAGTTTCGTTATATATTTTTTTTTATTCGAGCCCAGTTGAGGGTAACTTTTTTTTGTTTCTCTAATTTTATTCTTGTTTTTTTTTTCAAATGGAGCTTTTAAGATCCAATTTTTACATTTATCAATATTAAGCATTTAATGACAAACTGTGAAAAGGTCCCTATTTGATGTTTACTAAAAATACCACAAGGTAAAAATTTAGAACTCATTGGTTGTTTATTTGATTTGAAAGTGATTTTGTTTATTTGCCTTGTCAGCGAGGTTACTTTGAAGTTATTATCACTTTTATCTTCTTTTTTTTTCAAATCATTAATAAAAAAGTTAATTTAAGCTTCATTTTGGGAAAACAGGGCTAAATGCATATGCATTAATTGTCATCCCAGTACCAGAGATTCTCTTTAAACGAAAAACACCATTAAATCAGAAAGTGTCGTCCCTGATTAGCTTGTGCGCACTGCACAGGCTAATCAGTGTGCACAGGACACTACTTATTTGACATGCATTAAGCCCCGTTTTCCCTGAACGCAGCCAATATGTACAGATTTCAATGACAAATCAACATGGCGAAATCTAAGCTTAAACAGTATTTTGGTAGGACATCAAAAAGCAAAAACCACTGGCACATAATCAGTGTCTAAGAAATCAAGTTGGTGAAAAAAAATTCACAACAATGTTTAGTTTAAACACATAGACCGATCGTACAAAATTAAGAAACCTGATAGGGTATATATCGCAGAAATCGAAATTTACTCGTGAAAACAAATGAGAAATTTGACATTTAGGAATTGGCCCAAAACGTCAATTTAGAACAAAGGATCTCGCCACAGTCTAACAAAACTTCCGGATCAACAGCAATTAAATTCATGTAATACATATATTGACAATGCTGCAAATATCCTATCCCTATGAACGCCAAACAAATTGTGTTCCGGAGATGAATGGGTTAAATAATGAACTGTAAATAGCAATTTGATGTGAGTGTTATATTGACATGTATTGGGGTTAAACGATAACAGTCGTGCGTTTAATGAGTTTCATTTTAAACATGATCTATCTGAAGCGAGGCGCAGTGCTGATAAACTTTTATTGTTTTCATTTTGCAATGCTGTTGCTGTTATGAATGAATTTACTATGAGAATGTTTGATAATATTTTGTCGTGAATGAATGTTCTTAATTATATATTATAATATTTTACATTGTATATTGTTAAGCCTATGTTTTAACACATGTGCTATCATTAATGGAATCATGACGTGTATTTGTTTATAACATATATATTGTAGTGGTATATTTGACATGATGTATGCAAGAATTTGTTTTCTTCTTGAAAATGTATTTCTTATAAAAAGATGGAGACGTTCCATGATTCAGATACATAGAGACAGACTATAGCCAATTTACATAGAAAATGGTTTTTCATAAAATATTTGCAGACAATACACACATTCAGTCCCGTGTATTCATTTCTAGAGTAATATCAAACATGAAAATTTGAAGTTGTAATAAAATAAATCATGTTTCATGGTATGCAATTATCTGATGCGTCATGTACATACTGTATATATATTTTTAACACGTGACTTTTAACATTCTCTGTTCCCCGACAGACGCCTTCCTGTCATAGTCAGTAATTGACTGTAGGAAGTATCAAGTAGAAGTAGAAGTAAATAAACTTCCGCGAGACGTATTTTTTGCAAGCCTTTGTAAACTTCTTTTTATAACCAACCAATGAAACTGTACATATCCAGAAGCCGGGGCCTTATGATTGCAATTATGTAATTGACCTCTAACTGAAGTAAGCAAAGGAAACGTAGCACCTAGTTGACCATGTGCGAACGCAGGTTGAATGTAAAGTGTGCTGTTTCACCCGATACGACTCGAGTTATACTGTTCAACAGGCCTTAGGTTAACGGAGTTACGCTATACGGACAGGCAATAGTATTACCATCATACCATTTGGGATGGGGTTAGCCTCTAGATACCGGTAACCTGGTTCAAAGATCTATACATAAACAATTTTTTTTATAGANGCAACATGTAAAACGTTATTTAAATAATAATATAAGAAAGTTGTAGACAAAAGCTGATATGTCCTTTTTAATAAAAAAGTATGACATATCCTGACATCTTACACAGTTTTGCAAACGAATAACTCCGATACTTGTTCATTTAAATCACAACATTCATTTCCGGCTAGATATTTTTGTATAAGCTTGAGAGCGATTTTTAAATAAAAGATTGCTAAAAACCACTTTAGTTTTAGACTAAACTAGATACATAATTTTAATTTAAAAAAAAATCTCTACCTGAAATCTAACAGAGTTTCGATAATAAATATTTACGGAACAATTTTATAATCACAAACTTCATTTCGGCTATAGATTTGTATATTACCTTTTAAATCACACTTACAAGGGAAAGATTAATAGCGAAATGGTAACTGTTTAGACAAACAAAGATATGTACTATTCAAGAAGTCGTCCTCGGTCTTTAATCTTACAACGTTTCTTAATTAATATCTCCGGAAAGTATAGAAAGTACGACATTTAATGAGAAATACTATAGGCTTAAACAAAGGCAGATATCAATATAATTGTCTACATCGAACTTAAATCTATCTAATTAATATCAAAGATTTATCAAAAAAAATTGGTCTGAATGGATGTTTCCAATCTTTATATATTGATAGATCTTTGTTAATATCTCCGGCACTATTTACGCTAAAATCACAAGGTTTACTTCAGACTTTAGATATTTCTATACCTTTATAATTATGCTTGAATAATTTTATTCCATAAAGAAATAATTAAATTTTATACAAAGGCATTAATGAAAGGTATGCTTAAAAATGCCAACTCGGCCTTAAACATTACGTGTTGTCACTGAATATTGTTGCAGAGACACATATTTTATGAATCTATCGTGTATATTTTTTATTAAAATTATATTGATTTACGATGTGATACATGTCGACATTTGGTTTCATGTTTCACTTGTTTTCAATCCTACTGTGCGAAGTCATAAAGTACTGTTTATTGGAATAAAGCGGGTGTACACTATGATAACGTTGTAATCTGCCTAATTCTATAGTACCGTTTTCCGTAGCGGATGACGTAATAGCCAATATGGCGGCGGTCAATTTATCGATTCTGGGATTGTCTATGCGATTTTTAGTCTGACCTTATCTGTCGACCTTTTAAGTAACATATGTTATGCGAATAAATTGTTGTATTATTTACTTAATTGTATTGTCGTCCTCAGTAAACTCTCGGTGTTGTTTTTTCCTCCACAAAGTCACTTCTCCGACTTTGATGTCGTCTATACTCTTCAGTTAAAAAATTAACGGCGCTATTTTCAGACTCGATAACACGATTTTTATTTCAAAATTGGAATCCATATTATTTTGCCTATGCTTTCTAAACAAGCATGTTACCACAATAAAACAGCGGAAGTCTACACTGTGTATAAGCAACCTGCTCCGGGTATCTCTATCTTATCCTTTTGAGCGTCAAGTTATCACATATAGATTCGACATCGTCCGGTTCCCTAATAACTTAGTCTGACTTAAATGTTCTGTCGTAAAGAAATGTGGTTAGATTTTTCATTTTGAAAACGCAAAGAGTCATAAAAGTATGATTAAAATGTGTGGAAAGACAACTGCGTCTTAATGAAAAATTTAAATACCATATAGTTCAATCGTTAAGAACATACGTATGTTACATACATAATATGCCATTTGAAGACGCATTTAATAGAGCTTTATGTAGTATCAGTTATATGTGCGCACACAAGTGTGCAGTTTGAATATACCTTTACATTCATATACTTGATATATCCTATATGTGTTTTTTCTTCAAATACCATAATTAGTGTGTAACAGTGCATGGGAAATGTGATATGTACTTTTTATTGATTTTTTAATTGTATCAGCATTACTTCAAAATGTCATACGTAATTAAGCAATATACTACATAAAACATTTCATGTGGTTGATAAGCGGTTTAAAACTAAAACAAATCAGTAAATTATGGAACGTTTCATTTCATTCTTTATTTTTACAATCGGGATATACGCCGAGCATCTTTAAAAAAAGAAGATATTTACCGCTTCCATTATCGTAGTTTCATAAAAATAGAATACACATATGTAATAGAGTCAAGTGCTTGGGTATATCAACAACTATTTTAACAATTTATGTAATTTCATATAAAATCTTTAAAATAAAGACAGTCACACTAGAGTTAATTAATATACTTTCAATATAAAATGTAACATAGAAAGGGTCACATAAATAAGCTCTGGCCTTTGTTTTGTCAGTCTCGTATTTGATAACAATAGAACTAACAGTTATCACAATTATTAAAAGCGGCTTTATCACATTAGGGGTCCAATTAACGGGAAATTGCAGCATTACACACACATCAATAACCCTGTTGATGATAATGATGATGATGATGATATTGATTTTGATGATGATGATGATGAGGATGATGGTGCTGCTGAAAATGCTGCTGCAGCTGCTGCTGCTGATGATTTTGATTATGATTATGATGATGATGATGATGATGATAATGAGGATGATGATGATGATAATTAAGATGATGATGAGGATGATGATGAGAATGATGATGATGCTGATGATGATGATGCTGCTGCTGCTGCTGATGATGCTGATGATGATGATGGTGATGATGATGCTGCTGCTGCTGCTGATAATGATGATGATGATTATGCTGATAATGATGGTGATGGTGGTGGTGGTGATGGTGGTGGTGATAATGATGATGATGATGATGATGATGATGATGATGATGACGATGATGATAATTATGATGATGATGATGAGGATGAGGATGAGGATGAGGATGCTGCTGCTGCTGCTGCTGCTGATGATGATGATCATGATGATGATGAGGATGATGGTGATGCTGATGATGATGATGCTTCTGCTGCTGCTTCTGCTCATGATGATGATGATGATGCTGCTGCTGATGATGATGATTATGATGATAATGATGGTGGTGTTGGTGTTGGTGCTGGTGGTGATGATGACGATGTTGATGATGATGATGATGATGATGATGATGATGATGATGATGATGATGATGATGATGGTGGTGATGAGGAGGATGATGACGACGGACGGACGGACGGACGGACGGACGGACGTAAAAACGAACTTACGAACAAACACATATATAATAAATACATACATGAATGAATGAGTGAGTGAATGAATGAATGAACGAATGAACGGGAAAACGGAAGAACAAACGAACGAATGAATGAACGAATGAATGAACGAACGAACGAACGAACGAACGAACGAACGAACGAACGAACGAACGAACGAACGAACGAACGAACGAATTAACGCACAAAAGCCCGAACGGACGGACGGATGACTTAATGAATAAATGAATGAACGAACAAACTCACAAACGAACGTACGCACGAACGAACGAATGAACAAACGAACGAATAAACGAATGAACAAACGATCAAACGAACAAAAGAACGAACCAAAGAACGCGCGAACCAACAAACCAATGAACAAACTCTCGAACGCACATACGCACAAACGAACGAACAAACGGACGGATGGACGGATGGACGAATGCATGAATGAATCAATAGATAAAGAGATAAAGAGACACAGAGACAAAGAGACAAAGAGATAAAGAGATGATAAATACATAAAAATACGTAAAACAATAAATAAATAAATAAATAAATAAATAAATAAATAAATAAATAAATAAATAAATAAATGAGAAAAAAAGAATTAATGAATGAATAAAACCCTGTTCTGCTCACAATTCTTGCTTGTTATTATTTTTTATATTGCATACTTAAATAAAATTTAACTACAAACGAATCCCTAGTGTTTCATATTATGAATCTATCGTACATTTCGCGGTAACAAGATTCACGTCAGTATGTACATGTATTATATTCAATCTTAAAATGTTCCAAATTCCGTGAATAAAAATATATATAAGCAATATTTCAATTCTTTATTGAGTTCAAGACATAAAAATGCGTTTTTCTTTCATTATTTTTTTTATAAATAATCGAGACAATCGTGGTACCGTAGCCTAATCCGTGTTCCTTATTTATCTAAAAATATACTGTTTATTTATAGATCTTTGANGAGTACGCCATGGTTGTAACAGGTTGGGAATCATTTTTGTCTTTTTAAAAATATACTATATTTAACTTTTCGTTACATGTAAATGTGTATTTATATGCCTTTGTCTTATGTTCAAAAAATATTTTTCGAACACGAAAGGCGATTCCTTCGTTTTAATAATTGTATAAACTTTATTCGATTTGTGATCAGCATGTCTGATGTATATCTGCTTAACCAAATTATTGCTGACTTAGTCCATTGCGATTGAGCTTTCGCTAGCCTCTACTTCGTTAATGCACTTCTCGTGAATTGAATAGGAAAATTAGAACTGTCTATTCCAAACATTCATTAAATATCATATTTGCATTAGTGTAATTTGGAATAGTTTTACACAAGTACATAAAGATATCGTTAACAAAAACAAAAGGGAAATAGTGTATGCATCTTTAAGGTAGGGTTAGCTCTGTTCCAAAGTATATTTAAAGTTTTTTATTTAGGGTAGGTGTAATAATTGAGCATAAAAAGCGCCCAGCGAGTATAAAATATATGTAATTTATTTTTTGTAGTCGCGATTAATTCCTCGAGATTCTTTTATTAAAAAAGGACACATAAGCATCTGTTTGTGTTGTTGTTTTTTTCCTGTGTGCATGTAAAGATAAAATATTTAGCCAAATTATTGAATAATTCTACAGAGTATATAATGTGTGCATTTATGGAATCAGCTATAAAGGTCAAATCGCAGAATGATATAATTGCAAAATTTAGCTCTTTTTTTCATTCTTCCTTACTGGTTGTAAATAATAAAAAAAATCCCTTATATAAACACTTGAAATGTTTAGTAACATTGTTTTGTTTTTTGTTTTTTTTTTTTTTTTTTNTTCGCGGTAACAAGATTCACGTCAGTATGTATTATATTCAATCTTTAAATGTTCCAAATTCCGTGAATAAAATAAATATATATAACCAATATTTCAATTCTTTATCGAGTTCAAGACATAAAAATGCGTTTTTCTTTCATGATTTTTTATTAATAATCGAGACAATCGTGGTACCGTAGCCTAATCCGTGTTCCTTCTTTATCTAAAAATAGGCTGTTTATTTATAGATCTTTGAGCCAGGTCATCTATTTAAATGGTATGGGGTTAGCCTCTTATCCGATACCAAATGGTATGATGGTAATACCATTGCCTGTCCGTACAGCTTAACTCCGTTAACCTAAGGCCTGTTGAACAGTTTAACTCGAGTCGTATCGGGTGTAAACGAAGCGTATTAAAACTGTTGTTGATCGGAAAGAAAAAAAAATCATGTAACATAAATCACATACACGTATTGGTATTTAATATTCGTATAAAAGCAACAAAACGTAACATGAAACTAACAAATTAGTGTAGCAATCTTTATTTGCTTTTTTGCTTCAAGTGTTATTTATGTAATATTCAATCCACAGAGATTTATGTGAATCCCACAAAGCAATAAATTAATTAAATCTACACTTGTCTACTTAATAAAACATAATAACACGATGGACACTGCAATTTCACGATCACATATTAAACCAAACAACCGCAAGTTCGTGAATAGGGCAGATTTAAAAGGCATCTATACGATTTCAAATTATCAAATGTTAACGTGTTTACACCCGGTAAGTACAATGTTATCAATGTACGTGTTTACTTGATGTCTGAATGTCTGGTTTTGGCATTTTAAGTTTTGCGCTCTTATATAGGAAACACCTTAAGTCCGTCAATGCAAACATACTATGATTTTGTGAAATACTTGTTTTCTTCATTATGACTTTAAGCGCATTGCATTAGTTTTTATCAACGCATACAACCTTTATTTCAACGAAAATAACATACCTATACAAGGAGATTGCAATATGAAACTGCAAGAATATTATTTTGCGGAATATAATTACAAGTGTACTATATGTCTATGCATAATAATTGTCTACCAAAATATAACACTTCTAATAAAAGAAGAGGTATTGCGTATACAAAACATTGGACTTTGACTGTTATAAAGGGTATATACCAAAGCATGACATTTTTGTTCGTACATTAAAGCGGGACTTTACGATTTTGTCAAATATTTGTGATTATTTATAAAATGTATTAAAAATTAGTATACATATATTTCAATATAAATTAGAATAAAAGTTAAGAAGAACATGTGTCGAAAAATGCAAAATAAGCCAGATATTTAAATCTAAAATTGAAATTGGCTTCCAGCCGAATTCGCCAGCATATATATAATACATGTACAATGTGAATCTAAATTTAGTTTTAGTGCAGATTCGTTCATACGACACAAAGACACATTTTTGTTTCATTACAAATACGAGTAAAAGTGTCGGCATCGGCTTTAACCAGCGCTTACTTGTCTTTGCTGCATTTTATGAAATTCGTCTTCAAAGTATAATTTGTATTGCCTATTTTGAGTCATCGTAACATAATTTAATCAATATATTAAAATTTAACACATGTAAAAATCGTACAGTCCCGCTTTAAAGAAGAATACATAAGAATGCAACAAAAACCGCTTAAGGTTATTTTACTAAAACAGTAATAATTACATCAACACGAAGTGGACTATATATATGTCTTACTTTTTTAGAGTTCCAAAAGAGATGAATGCGTTGTTCGTCACATTATTTACACAAAATGCACTTGCTATTTTGAAACAATTTCATTTTGTACATTAAAGAATTTGTTCCTAGAAAATTGTAGATAATTTTTACTTGAAGTAATTTCATGTAGCAATTCCATGTTATGTTGAATACTGTTCTAAGCGATTGCTTCTATGTTTGTCCATTCTTCATGAGAAATTACAAATTCGGTCCATTATCGGCCCCTCGTCACGTTTAGTAAGGGGATTATGTAATGACTTGTCTTTGCGGTGAAGTGCAAAAAATTGCCGACCTCAGATCCATTGCAATACAGAAATAAAGCGGTTTTCAAAATGTTTTGTTTAGACTTGTAAACTTTTCGAGCAATCGGACAGTATATGATGATATCAGATGTGAAACACAAGAAGAAAACTACGATATTTTATATGTTGACGATCTCCTTAAGCCAGAAAATCTCTCGCTTAGGCAATTTATAACAATGACTTCCGTTGGCCTTAATGATTCGTACGTTGATTTTATTTTCCATAGACATAAAGAAATTGGGAATTAAAGACACGCACGAGTATGCAAAAAGCCCAGCTGTGATTAACTTAATTTACAGCGAAATTGTGTTCAATTCCATGTTGAAAATGGTTCATACTCCGTCATGAATCGATCTATTGTAACGACACACATCATCATTTCGGAGCTGGTGACGAAAACGATGTTAAATAAAGCCATCAGTTTGCAAGCGACGTTGCTGGTCAATGTTACTGGGAAAAGAATCAACGTTATAGTTGTGGAGGGAGTCAAACACGTTGTCCAACCTGCGACAGAGATATAAACCAGTAGCTGATTTTCCGTCGATTTGTGTATTCGCTTGTAAAAGGCAAGCGATACGGCATTGTTTATACGTCAAATACAACATGACTCGTAGACAAGCAAAATACAACATGACACGTAGACAAGCATCAAAGAAGTTATTTTGAATAGTATACGCGTTTATAGATCACGCAGCTTTTTATCATAGCAAGTATAATTAGTAGATTAATTAAGACACACCCGTACATTAAGGGGCGGGAGGGCCCCTTTTTTTCTAATGACCTAATTACAGCTCCAGTTAGAAAATTCGCTGCGACGTTACAGTCGAGCTATTAAGCGAATTTTAATACGAAATAAACACTCATCACTTTCATGCTGATATGGTTAGAAGGTGAGCGGCATTTAAACAATTAATACAAGTAAAAACGGTATAAAAACGGCGAAAAATACCTGTATCTCCATGTACATCGCCAACTTGTTTGTCTAGTACTACTACTACTACTACTACTACTACTACTACTACTANTGCTCTCAGGTGAGCGCCTTAGGGCCTGATGGCCCTCTTGTTTAAATTGCTGTAAGTCGATATCAATAAAGAACCTGCAATAAATTTTAATGGTGTGCTTACGTCTGATATGTGTCTAAGAAGCTTGGTAAAACGAGGCTCTGCACAATTATTAATTGCTTTGAATTTATAAGTTTTCTCCAAAATGTATTTGTGAATCAATGATAATGCTGATAAATCACTTTACCATTGACAAGTGACACCGTAAAACGCATGTTAGGACATTTTAAAGAACTATTTAAAATAACATATGTAGAAACTATACTAATACAAATTTCGAAAATAATTTGTCGCTTTTGTTGCGAACTAAATCGAAAGATCAAATGTATTTGACTTATAATGGACGGTTACAAATACAACGCAATATATATATAGTTTGAAATTATCATTTTCAGAAGCAAAATTATGTATTTAGACAGAAAATGATATTTGCAATTTCTCGAACGTCATCAAGTAAGTAAACAGCAGATTTGTGAGAGGTTTGCCTCCCATAACTTTTATATTTCTGTCTCGATTACGATCTTGAAACAGCAATCTCAGGAAAGCACGAACACCGTGGAGCCGAGTGGAGCGTTTGTATTTAAAAGATTTATAAATATATAAAGTGTCTTAACGAGTAAAAATATCCGTACTCTTCTGACCAAAAATCAACAACGGAAAACGACGCTTTTTTATACGTAAATTCCTTTTAATCTCACATAAAAGCAGTCAGTCCCCGTATACGTCTGCCCAAATGTCTATTGTGGAGTCGATATAAGTTCACAACAGTTGATTGAATGTAGCGCTGTACATCTTACCTGCTAATATGAGCCTCGTTCTGGTAAAAAGGGTCATCACTGCCAGTAGAAGTGTTAGTTGGAAAACAATTGACCGTGAAAGATGCAGGACGCGCCCAGGTCCTAAAACGACCATGAGTCTTTTTTTTATCCTGTGTGAAACACTTCACCTTGTTTAATGGTCTTCGCGAAAGACGATATAAGCCTCGTTCTGTGAAAACTGGGCTTAATGCATGTGCGTAAAGTGTCATCTTAGATAAGCATGTGCAGCCCGCACAGGCTGCCTAATCAGGGACGACACATTCCGCCTTAACTGGAAAAAAAACAATCTTCGATGAAACGAAACGGTCATAAAATGAAAGTGTCCTCCCGGACTGGCCTATGCGAAATGCGCATGCTTATCTGGGATGACCCTTTACGCACATGCATTAAGTCCCGTTTTCCCGGAACGAGGATTAAAAAAAAAACACGTCTGGTCGTCTCGGGACCCGGGCGCGTTCTGCAACTTGCACTGTCATCATTTCTCCAACTAACACTTCTACTGGTAGCGATGACCAGTTGAAGAGGCTCGTACACGTCACTCGTGTGCCCTTATACATTAGGCTGATGTCGTAGCAACGTGAATGCCATCGTACTATTTAAACCGCAGTAGTTTGACTAAATACACAGTTTTTCACAACAAGACAATAATATATTAACAGACACTGCCTACTATATCTGTCACTCCTTTTATGGATATATTTCAATTGTATGTATGCTTCTTTTCTGTACTTTTATTAAGTTTCAGTTTACACTTTTTGTAAGTGCATAGAAATTCATCGTCGGAGCCAACGGTGTATATTCCGTTGTCGCTACAGAATAAATCGTGGAGGAACTCACCGACACAATGTCGTTTTCATAAATACTTAGCAGCGACTTAATAACCAATTAAATCATACTTCTTTTTTAAACTCTCCTCGAATGGGTTTTTGAAATAAACGATAATTTGATCGGATAAAGGTTATTACGACTTGAACATCCGTGCGAAATTGGACACGGAACCTTATTCATGATTACGATATCTTTTTCTACTAATCTACCCCCACCCCCGGTCAATAAAAAAAATATAACCTATTTAAGTGAACGTGGATTTTGACGATGATTAAAACTAACACGTACACGTTTGTTTTAATCGCCAATGGCTTTTATTTCAGGCCCAAATTAAGAAGTCGCCCGCCGGCAAAGGACCCTGTGTGACCCCTCGTGACGGCACCGACAAGCGGAAGTTGTTTGCAGTTGACGAGAGCGGCTTAAACAACCCCGCGTACAACTGTAATATAATTTCAGTCATGGACGGAGAGTTTTGTGCATGATTTAAGATGGGACCTTCAGATGAAAATCAAAATTTAAGTTTAAATTAAAACTTATTAATATCGAAATGAGAACAATATTTAAAATTGGTTTTAAAATGGATTGATTGGGTCAATACATCTGAAATACGGTAAAATTAGAATAATTCGTTATAAATGTACAATACAAATCTAAAATAAAAATAAAATGAACACATCAGATATGCTTTATAAACAAAAATACTTTTTTATCATAAAGGAGCTATAACTTAATGTTTCCCGAATCATCATTGACTAAACTGGATTTGATGCCACGAGCACACAGTAAAATCTGTTTTCCTTGGCGAAAGAGTAATGACATGGCACGTAAACTTGAGAAGAAGCTGCTTAAATACAAACACAAAAACTAAATAAGGTGTAATGTTTTGTGTTTTAATTACGACACATTTTTTCTTAACGCTTCGCCGATAACGTCACGTTTAATCGTGTTAGTTAGAGAACATGTCGCATATGAACACACCATTGCAGATTTCCCGATATTGTACATGTCATTCATAAATAACAGGTTTAGCAATAGATAAACAATGTACATTTGTTTAAGTGATATGGACGGATTTATTTCTATCGAACTTTTTATATAAAAAAAAATATACAGCAACGTTTCATGTATTTAAAAAAAAAATAGATCGCGCTCAACCAATTTTAGTATTATTGTGAATTATATTTTGCTAATATTATTATTATTGTTGTTTATTTGGTGCTACATAAATAATAATACGGAGTTAAATAAAAATATGTGTTGTATTGCCGTGGTTTAGAACGAAACGGAAATAAATTGAAAAGAAATGTTTGATTGAAAATACATGTAGTAACATCACCGTAAGTGGTTTTGTAAAGCGAGGG
This sequence comes from Dreissena rostriformis, assembly GCA_007657795.1. Classification (NCBI taxonomy): domain Eukaryota; kingdom Metazoa; phylum Mollusca; class Bivalvia; order Myida; family Dreissenidae; genus Dreissena; species Dreissena rostriformis. Next base: position 32,018 of record VMBQ01006602.1, on the reverse strand, counting down.
AGACAATGACTGTGAGTCTTCATCGAAAACATATCGCAGAAGTTACTTACCTTCGGTCTAAAGGTCTAAACTCCCATATAGCACCGTCCTAAAATTCTTTGCCATATGGATTTACTAATAAAAAAAGCATTATTATTCCACTGTCAACAAAGTTGATAAGATTGGTAAATGTTTTCAAATAAGAGTTGTAAAATTAATATATCCCTTAGTTAACCATTTTTTTTAGCTCATCTATTTTTTGAAAAAAAAATATGAGCTATTGTNATTAGGGCAGGATCCGATAAGGATTCTAAACTACACTCACACTATGTTAGAAACACAGCGGAAATCCGTTGGATCTAGAAGATACAGTGAAATTATGAATATTTGTGTGTATTAACAGGGAGAAAATTATATTTCACAACAACGTTATTTCCGGTTTCCGGGATCTAGTAATAGATACTCTTTCACAGTCGATAATTTGTATATAGGGAGAAAGGTGGGTGAACATACACAGACATACAGACAGACATACATATTCCCATTTGAGACTTCGGCGTGTGCGCCTCGCTACGGTGCTTAATAAAAATACAAGGATACATCGCAAATATTTTTTAATCATCTCTTATTTTTGTGAAAAATTTATCTGCTTTTAGTGATAAGCAGGTTGCATTTTCACTTTTTGTTATACATGTTTTTGCAAAGCGATGTCAATAATAAATATATTATATAATATGTCATTATGACATTAAAATGTGCATTCTTTAAGAAAGATGACACATCACTGTGAAAAATTGTCCCAACTAAATCAAACTACAAAACCGTTTGTACCAATGATAGTCGGACCTTGCTTGCTTATAGTCATAAACAATGAGATAATTTGGATTTTAACGGTACAACAAATTTGGATAACCTAATTTTCAATTATTTGTTAGCAATACTAATTTTGCATACATGCTGTTTTTCTAACTAACTGCTTGTCATACATAATAATGTTCTTCTTACAGAGTTTGTTTCTCCCCGTTGTAATGAAACAATTTCCGGTGACATAAAACTGACATTGAATGTCTGATTTCTGCGTGAATATCTTCCCCGTGTAAAACGGCTTACCATCAAAGCATGTAAATCAGAAAAGAGAAAATATTTCCCATATTTCGTCGCATACATAATAATACATCTAGAGGGGACCACTGTGGTCTCGTGGCAAAGCACTTGACATGAGAGCGAAATGACATGGTTTAAATTCCCGAGACCTGTGCCTGTTCCTCACTTCCACTAGTCACTGTCTTCATCACTCTTTCTTACCAAACGATAGAACACAACTGACTATCTTAATTGCTCAAGCAATTCCCGAGTAACAGTTAACTATCCTTATTACAAATTTCGTGATATGCGTTTAATTCTGGCACGTGTGAGAATCGTCATGCCTTTAAACTGTAAATTGACCGTCCCGAAGTACTTATGAAAATTTGAACATTCGGTATTCTGTGTGGGGTGTTGACGTGTTTTTGTGTTAAGAATATGTCTCTTGATCTTAGCACTTTTCGTGTGTTTTTGAAATTTGCTATTTTTTTCAAAGATAACAATGTGCTTAAACGTGTACTGGTTGCATTAGTTTGTTTAACAAAAAAATACGATATACAGATGTATCAATAAAATGATTTTCAAATGCAGTAGTTGCATAGGTTAAGTCAAACTGTCGTGAACCTTTTAACAAATAAAAATGCACAGCAATGTTTGTATGGGGATAAATATATTGGTATTGCAACATTCATGTTTGGATATTATTGTAAGCTAAGCTTATTAATTATTGCAACGTACCTTACGAATCGACACCATACATCCGGTTATAAGGGAGGAGAGTGCAGCGGTTATATGTGACTCGTTAAAATTTGCTATCGATAATAGCAAATTGGTGGATCGACTTACTTTATAAAATGTTGTAAATATGACAACTGTAAGCGGTTATATGTGACTTGTTAACTGTTGATGTCAATAATAGCAAATTTGTGGATCGACTTACTTTATATTATGTTGTAAATAAGACAATTGTTAGCGGTTATATGTGACTTGTTAACTGTGGATGTCAATAATAGCAAATTTGTGGATCGACTAACTTTATATAATGTTGTAAATAAGACAATTGTTAGCGGTTATATCTGACTTGTTAACTGTTGATGTCAATAATAGCAAATTGGTGGATCGACTGACTTCATATAATGTTGTAAATAAGACAATTGTTAGCGGTTATATGTGACTTGTTAAATTTTGATGTCGTTAATAGCAAATTTGTGGATAGACTAACTTTAAAGAAAGTTGTAAACATGACAATTGTTAACAATAAAACAGTACTTACCAAGGAGCTGTAGTAAAACATTTAAGAAACCTAAACAACTTTCGAATTATACATTATGTTTAAGTATTAGAGAAACACTTGTTTGAGGGAAATTATGAATCTATTGTTCTTAACAAAACCTTTCTATTAAATGCTAAGTAAAATTGTTACTCGTTATTACGAGAAGGAATGTTTTATAGGGATAAAAGTTTTCAAATAAAAAAACTACCCATGGAATTTATCTTTGCAAAAAGTAATCATACAATCTACTGTGATATATATATATNACGTTTAAACTCCCAAAATTTATTTATACACTAACAGTTCTCCAAACCCACCAAATGGTATTATTAAAGATATAAAATCAGAAATATTTAATTTCATATGGGACGGTAAACCTGATAAAATTAAGCGAACTCAATTAATTCAGTCAGTAGAATATGGGGGTATCAGACTTACGGACATAGATTCATTCTTGAATGCAATCAAATGCAGTTGGGTAAAAAGATATGTGGATAATACCAGTACGAGTAAATGGAAATTATTCTACCTGAACATTCTAAAAACAAATGGTGACTCCTTACTTTTTGAATGTAATATCAACAATAATATTTTAGATGAAATTTCAACCAAAAACAAATTTATTTCGAATGTTCTATTGGCATGGTGTAAAGTTACTCATAATTTAGAAACCTAAATAAACAGTAAAACCATTTTATGGAACAATAAAGACGTAACTACTTACAATAAAACGTGTTTCTATGAACATTGGTTTGAAAGAAACATAAAATATGTAGATCAATTGTACGACTACAGAATAAACGACTTCCATTCATTTGATAATTTATGCTACATATTCGGAATACCTACAAGTAATTTCCTTATGTACTACACATTGATCAAAAGTATACCCATACATATTTAAACTGTTATCAATACAAATAATACACCATGTACTCAAAAAAAACATTCATAGAAAACATAATTGCAAAACAAAACAAAACAAACAAAATATTTTACACACTTCAAATTAAAAACCCTGCTGAAATCTCTAAAGCTCAAACTAAATGGCAAAACCTTCTTGGAGAAACAGAATTTAATTGGAAACAAATATGTGTCATGCCAAATAAATCAACTACTGATAGCACACTGAGAAATTGTCAATATAAATACATCCAGAGAATCATAGCTACAAATAAATATCTTTTTAAATGGAACCTATCCAACACATATCTATGTGATATGTGTAGTGAACATATTGAAACAATAGAACACCTTTCCTGGGAGTGTAAACATTTTCAACCTCTATGGAATCAATTGACAACCTTTTTAGAGAAAAAAACAATTTAATGTTCAACTATCTCTCTAAGACATCAGTTTAGGGATTAATACCATCAAAATACAAGAGGTTAGTAACGCTATGAATCACATTATTATATTTATGAAATAGGTCATATTCAGCATGAAATACAGAAAACAAACACCTACAATGAACTTTTTTATCAATTATTTAAAACTGAAGATTCAAATTGAAGAAGAAATAGCCCTCAACAATGATACACTTCATATATTTGAACAAAAATGGAAACACATACAACTTTCATAAACAAGTCAAGTTTGCTATCTACCTACTTTATGCAACTCATCTTTATTCAAAATTATTCGGTTGTTTGCTTTTTTTTAAACACCTATCACAAACAACCAAAGAAACAAATACATATTAACTTTTTTTTTAAATAAAAGGAAACCACAAGGTCAAAAAGTAGATATTAGTATATTTTGTATAACATGTTTGAACATTATTGCTGCTACATGGTATCACGTTGTTTTATGATCATATACATGTATACATTGTATGTCTTACATTGAACAAAAAATTTAAAAAAAAAATAAAAAAAAAATTTCAAGTGTGCTGACTTCGTGATAATGGTTTCTGAGATAAAAAACTATCGAATGCGTTTATGATATTACTTAAAAAAACATATGTTGTGCAATTTGTTTGTATTCTGTACACATTGACTTTAACACGCTTTGCATCTACTATATTTGTAACATTAACACAATATTGTCTTGAAGTCTAACCCAAGCCATCTGCATAATTATGTCGATACCGAACATCGCAGCCAACGATAATCCAATAAGGAGATTAATGTTGTTGGTTTCAGGGTTGTCTTCTTAACTCCTCTTAATACAAATCCATATACAAATGAGAGCCGTTGTAAGTCATTCGGCAGATTTAAAGGTTGTTTTTGTTTGCAGTGAATGGTCTTGTAGAGCCACACGTTTGTTTGGGAACTTATCTAAGACATGTCTTTTTGAAAGACAAACGGCGTTTAAATAAATAATGTGATGTCAGTTTTGTCCTGAAATAATGCATGATCGCTCAATGAATAGTTACGTGATTCTCGGACTCAAGAGTGTTCGGTCGCCACACAGAAAACATATCAGACCCAATATTCGTTGAACATCCTAAATGAAAATGTGTCTGACCCATAATTAATATGATATTATTTCAGACATTGATATCTATACTGGGGATAAAAAACCATATACTGTCCCATGTTTACAATCTAAGCAATCTAAATATTATTTACACACGGGAACTAACTTATAAATGAATGACAGAAAAATCAACACATGTACATTTTTGTTTAAATAATAAATAAAACGTTTGCTACGCAGCTGACACTGGAGCTGTCCATGTCGTTCCTGAATGTCATTTTGTGAGTGGGCATTTGAAGTTTAGTTTTCATAAATGGATTACAACAATATAAGCTTACTTTTAAGAAGTTTCATCTTGATATCATAGTATAAGCACGATATGTCCTGGACAAAATTTCAGCGAGAACATGCACAATGACAATAATTGTGAAAATATTGAAGCAGGGGTTATGGTTCTTATGTACTGCACATTGCGTCATCGAGATATAAATACCCATTAAGTTTTTCCTATATTGGTGAAGATATGCTACGGACAAAATTTAAGTATACAAACTTATACAGGACAATAACTCAAAATATCAAAAACTAAAATATAGGTTATGACTCTTGTGAACTTCACATCATATTTATACATTGTTTAGTTTTTCAAAGATATGCTAATTAAAATACATAAATATTCCGTCGGTCATTAAATTCTTCTGCTGAATAATATGCTAACAAAGTCTAGTTCAAAACATGCTCAATCTTAATCTCAGACAGCAACGCCGAGAAAGTAAATTTAATAAATCTCAGGGCATATGGGTAAACATTGGCTTGGATTTATTGCAACTCAAAACCGTTGTTTCCTGATTCGTTGGACACGTGATTAGAAGTGTTACTTAATGATTAGTGTATAACTTAGTGTTATGACTAAACATAAGGTCATGGCCTGGTGTTATATAACGTTTCAGATTGGCAGATAACTTTTGGGCGTTCTTAAAGATCCGTAAACACTGCCCAATATTTGTATTATATTTTTCGTGCCGATATACAACGTTTTATGCGTCCCGAAAGTGTTATATAATATGGCTATGCGGTTTTGAAACAATATATATTTATGTGTAATTAAAAAAACATAAGTAAACGTCAAAAAATAACGATATCAATTTATTTCGTAATTTGTAATTATATATTTTACTTTATCGTACGGATCCCTCATATCGAGCTGTTCCTGGTATCGTTCTCTTTTTTTTACATTAAGAACGATGCTCTCGTGATGACGAAATTCGCATGAAATTGTCTGCTGGGGTTTTAAATTGTCGGGTCGCTTTGGTTGTCGTGTGGCAATCTGAAAGGTCGACATGCGACATTCAATATGACACTAACCGGATTCCGAAAGTATGCTTTTAAATGCAGGTGTGCTAATCTCATAATATGACACGCAATACTCATTTCTGCTAATTTCGCCTAAAATATGTTTGCAAAATAGTTGTATGCACACTTCTTTGAGTAGATTTAAATGTTTCCGCAAATAAGAAACTTGGCTACAGGTAAAATTATTCAACTTAAACCACGGTGGTTTCAGTAACATCACATTAGGAATTAACATATATCGTAAAGTTGTAATATACTTTTAACTGTTTATGAATATTTTACGATCTAGCTTACATAAGTTGTCTTCTTGTTTACCTTAAAAACTGTCCAAGGTTTATTATTAAGATTAATTTAAATTAATATATGTTAGCGTTTTGACAACATAACATAGCTCTCGGAGCCAGCGGCAAATATTTCGTGTTATGATTGTGTGTAACCATTGTAATCAGAGGCATTTGCTTAACATAAATGATGTTCCACACTCTTGATTTACGTGTTATTATTAACAATAAGTCACAAATTCGGATGAAATCAAAACAACGTTTCCAAAATGCAGTGTTAACATGATACTAAATTGCATACGGTTGATGTTTACCGAAATTCGTAACGCTGCTTGCAATTTTCAAAACAGCGCGTAAAGTGATCTAACCCACTATTCTCTTAAAATTAGAACTCATCCAGAACATCTTCCCACGTCCAAAAACAGTTTATGACAACATTATTTCTTATTATGATTTATAAATATTCCGGTTTGCAACGATCGCCACTAAAACAGGGAAGGGTGTTCAAGGCGTAACGATTGTGATGTACAAGAACAAACTACCACTCAAGAAAACTGTGCGCTACGGTTACGTCATTTGTCAATATTTAGTACGTGCTGTATATATACTGAAAACAGGGACAATTCCATATACTTTTGATTACCTCTGTCGCATTTTAGGGACCTATACTGGTTATATAGGTGATGCGGATTAAGAAGGGAAGATGTTTGTATTTAAAAAAAGCAGTTACAGTAGTTTTATGCGCCCATTTGCCAAAACGTATTGTTCAATTGTACAGTCCATGTGATCAAATAGATGGAAACCCGTTTCACAATAAACACACTTTACAGTGATGGTTCAATTTCAGTCACCTGCAACCAATTTATACATGCTAAGTCATGTTCAATACATTGTTATCAGTTAATTTGCATACAGATAAACTGAAATTTGTTCACAGGAAATGTAAAGCAATTGTTGCTGCTATTCAACATAATATGTTAGTGTGTTTTAACAGTCATTGTAGATTGCGTACAATAAAGAAAAGAGAAAACGGTGTTTTTAAATCAGACCGATTTTTTTGTTTTGAATATTATATCCCAACAGTGAAAAGTGTTTTCATGGAAAAAATAACTATATTATTCAAATGGTTAAGTTTATTTATTATCCACTGGGTAGACCACATTTAAATACAACGTGATGTAATTGTTTTATTTTAAAATTGTAGAAGTGTTTTAGATATTGATTTAATTAATACAGTGAGAAGTTGTTTTTTTTCTCATTTGTTAGTCGGAATTATCAAGTCGTCAACGGCATGTAGGGACTTGAAAACTTCTGGCTTCACTCTCGCTGTCAAACTCCTTCCGGAATTTACAGAGGTTTGTCGTCAATGGCTGGTCTGTATTGTATCGTGTATCGTGTATTGTACCTGTTAACACAACATGAGATACAATATCTTACTGAACAACAAATATGCGGATGTGGAAATTCCGAAAACATGACTAGAAGTGAAACCAACGGAATTATGAACAAGAACTTATTTCGTGCATACAAGGGACCAATGCCCTGAAGAACATGCAACATGTTATTAACACGTAACGATTACTGAAAGAAGATCAAAGAGCTTTTGATATCAAGCATACAGCTACAATTACATAAACAAGGCATGCGTTAACAACTAATAAAACTAGTAAATTGTACCATAATATTCGTTAAATTATTATAATGTTGAAAAAGGTAAGGAGTGGAAATACGAATGCATATTTGTTTTATATAGAATTGAAGTTAAAGTGTGGATTTATGCCGAAAATGAGTGTATGACATACTTTATTATATTTTAATGGTTATCATGTTATACACATAGAAACAACTTTTAAAAATTTGAACTACTTAATATTAGTAATTGATTATTTTTCAATGGTAAAATTAAACTAACCTTTTTCTAAAATTGACATAAAGATTCTCCGTAATGAATTTATTACGGTAGTATAATTTTCATAGCATTTAGACTTCAAGGAAAGTAACTCCCGACGGATAAAGGTCGAATCCAATGACCGAGAAAATGTCGATGTATACAAGGCAGGGGTTGGGCTCCGGTTATTGCTTGACAACGGTATGTTTATTAATTTATTTTAATTTATTTTTGTTATCTTATTATTTTTGTTATTTATTTATTTTTTTAAGTCGCGGCTGAAATATCTATTCCATTAAACATCCTTAATCATTTTAATAATCAGAATCAGGTATAAAGGGTGTTTGGTATTTTGCGAACAAGTAAATATTCGGATGTTAATGTTTTTTCCTACTCATCCTACTCTACGGCTGCGAGACATGGACGCTTTACGCGGACACAGAACTCAGGATACAGGCATTAGAGCATAAATGTCACCGAAGACTGCTCCGGATCTCCTACACGGAGCACAAGACCAACGAGTACGTCCGAAACATGACTGCAACACGTATTGGTCAACAAGAGCCACCGTCGTGGCGACCGTCGAACGACGAAACCTGGCTTAATTTGGACACGTCACCAGGCATGACTCTCTGTGCAAGACTGGTCTTCAAACACGCTAGTGGGAGGTTGACGTCGAGGCCGTCAGAGGAAAAGTTGGATGGACAATGTAAAAGAGTGGACATCCTTTCCCATGGATAATTAATCTCATCGGCACACAACAGACCTGACTGGAGGACGATTTCTGTATCGTCGTCCCTCATTTCCCCCAACGGCCAACCCGGTCAAGGGATTGGTGATGATGATGATGATGACACATAGAAAACCAATGCACGATTTTGCTTGGCATTTAGTCAATACAATTATGTTTTTCATATTTTATGTATAGCCGAATAGTTAATTAAACGTCTCATTTCATGGTTTGATTACCTAAACAATAACAAATGTCATTTACAAAGTAGCTTTAGACGCTGAGTAGATACTTAAGCGAGTATGTGGATTCCTATGTCATTCCATGCATATCTCACTTATTAACTTATGACAGAAATAAAGATATTAATGAATACGTGTCATTTTTAGTTCACTTAATGTTAAAACATGCGAACATACTGAGTATACATGTATATATAAGTTAATATGTTTGGTTTCGGTGTAATACCGTGAAATATGTACTCAGTAACGTGAGAATTTTTTTATTTTCACGAACGCTTTACGAAAATGTATGTCACACTATTACTCAAAAAGCAAGAAATGTTTCTCTTGATTTAATTCTTTGGACTACTCTTTTTTACCGCGTAACTTTAACGACGCTTTATGTCCGTACTATTTGTTATTGAGTTTTAGTAATGGCATTCAATGAGTTTAACAATTTATAATTTTAATTCAATACTACGTGTTTATAAGTATTCGTGACATGTAACTGTAATACTGGTGCTTTCTAGTTTATCTTTCTTTTTTGATGATGTCATACGATTTACAGTGACATGCATGCATCACAATTATAGTGTGACATTTATTTAGAATTAAAACGAGACCCTACTCATTATATTAAATATTTAATCTCTTAGGATTGAACAACGAATACTAACATGTAACGTGCAAGACTAAATGGTTAATTGGGCTTTCGGTTTGTAAATTGCAGATTGACTAGATAATCAACCTATCTGGTAAAGAAAGTACTAGACTTGGACTAGAACTAGTATATTGTAAGTAGAACTTGATTACCCGAAATAACGTAGTACTTTTTTGCTAGCAAGGTCACCCCACATCCTGGATTGGTACTCTTAGTTTTCAGTTTCTTGTCCGATTTTGGGATCTAAAGAAAAATGCGAAATAAGAATGAAAAATTGAATATAAAATATGAAATGAACTGCTTTAAAATATACAATTGTATTCAATAATATAACTTCACCCCTTACAATGAAATATGAAGTAAAAAGGATGCTTTATACATTGTTTATCATATCTTTACTTTAATTGGTCTTATAAAGCTACGGTCTCATACCTTGATATTTATCAGATTAACAACAAAAGATTAATATCGGTGTATATCGGCCTTATTTCCTAATGAGTCATTAAAATGATTTACACATGTCTTATTTAACTTATATAAAAGCGAACGCATTTGTCTCTTTATTAAAGCTCAAGAATGATAAAAGTTTATATTTTTCTCGAAATATATTTTATTTAAAAAATCGTATAATATGGCTCAGTAAATATATTTAAACTGTAACACTATAATCCATAATCAATTTAAACATGAACACATATTTGCTTTCCAAAACGAAGCAAGAATGTTGCCCATCTAAACAATTAGAAGAAAAATCATATTGAAGCGTCACCATGTCACCTGTTTTGTCGCTAGAAGGGATATTATAAATGCATTCGTCATTAAAAAAGGTTTTTAACCGATTATTGATAGCAAAAAACATAATGATGTTTAATATGAAGCTTATGTAGATTCATTTGTTTCAACCGAGGTAATGGGCATATCCACATCATATATTAGGTAGCTAATATATTGTTTATAATATACAAATCGCTGATAATTAACATTCTTATTAAATATAATACTTTCACCAGAAAATTATTGTTTTGTCGATTAGACTTACAACGGAGTAAGCCATTGATAAACAAAAAACATACTCACAAATATCATTTTTTAAATAGACTCTTTTCGTTATTTGTTTAATTTGAAACCAATTTCTGTGATATTACCTTTCCTCTCAATGTCTTGAGTACGCGAATGTCGACCACATCCTGACCTCCTCGCTTTACGAAGATGATTGCAGCTAAACAGAAACATAACGTTACATGTATATGTATTTTCACAAAACATACAGCTTTTGTATCAATTCCAATGCAAAAAGTGTTATCAATATAGATGGAATGGCTAAAAAAATTTCATAATCTTAATATATTTATTGCAATAAAAGTGCAGTATCATTCTAAAGAAATATAAAAACCATTGCTGGACTTTTATTTAAGATAAGTGAAAAATTGCCTTTTCAATACAGGATGATACAAACAATACAACTTAAATATGATTTAAGCTGAGTCATTGCCTTGGAACGGTCAATGCAAAGCATTGGGGGTCTAAACCGGTTGAATACCATCACACTCAGCCTAGAATTAATAAATAATAATAAAGTGTAAATAAAACATCAACTGACGGCATTGTCATTGAAATAAAAAGCAATACAAGAGAATTTTAATTCGATGAAATGGCAATTTAATAACTCAATGGTGTAATATGAACCTCAGAAACAACTTTCTGAGACACGATAAGTTAAATACAAATATCAAGAAACCTCCTTATTATTTACAAGATAAGAACTATAAACATCATACACACATGAAGTTCAAACCTTAGATCATCGTATTGCATCTCAGGAAGAAATCGTATTTCAATGTGTAATACGCCCGATTACTTAGTTAGGATGTACGTGCAACTACTACATTTGATGGTTTTACATTCATCATAATTATTTTGCCCCAGAAACCAACTTTGTTGACTCGGCAAAACGATTCGCTATATATTTTCTCTCAATAAGCCCCCACATTTGTATTAAAAACTTAAGCGTTCGTGTCTGGTAATAATAGACCACTTATAGGGAATCGGGTACATATATTACAGTTCCGTGCGTGCGAACGGTCAAGCATACTTCGAACATTTGAAACTCGTATACATTTGCCTCATCTCAAACATGACAGCATTGCGAAAAAACAGACTGGAACAGCTGGTACTGCACACTAACGTTGTTTCAATACGCGCTGTTCGTGTATATTGTTAATACTTGAAATGTTTATTGGTTTTAGTTAAACATATTTTATGTGTCTGCTTTGCTATTTTATGATATTATAAAACTATTGAGTTAACTTTTAGGAACGGTTTTAAAAATCGGACCTCGGCAAATCAATGAACAGGTCGTTTTAATAAAAAAACAAAACAATTGTTCAAGCTTTCATTTTCAAACATTTATTGAAAGTGACACGTTTGTCTTGCAGTTTTAGTAAGCAGCTATACGATCGCATTTGTCGAAATATAATTTATTAACTTATAGCATTTTCGCAGTTTGTGAATATTGCGCCTCTCCAAGGACTTGACTCCCTCAAGACTTGCTACAAAAAGTAAATTATCTCTGATGAAGTAGCCATGTCCTCAAACATCGTTTTCCCAAACGAAACGAGGTCATGCTTTAAAATTATAGGACAATGAATTCCTTCCTACCGAAGTTTCCTTCACAGAACCCCTTATCCGCGGTCCCAGCGCAGGTACAAGCAAAACTGATGCCGATTAATCCCAGGGCAACCAGCAATTGAAGATACATCTTTGTGTTCATGACTTGTAAATATAATACAAAAATACCACGATGAATTTATTTTCTTTTTTTTCACAATTATTAACATATGATAATCATAAAAATGTTCTTACACTGTTTGTGCTTCTACTAAATGTAAAGTTAATTGTCATTATGTTATTATTATTATGTTGATAATGAAGTATTTATGAAAAATTAACAACATATTTGTATTAAACTGATAGGAAATATATTCACTCCTTATTCAAATATCCGTATTGTCTTATATTATTTGAAATAAAATTGCAACATTACCAAATCAATCTAGAATGTAAATACCTCAGCACAGATAAATCTTCAACTGTCCAGAGCGAGAGCGCAAATGACTTTAATCGCATTTATTTTATATTAGTTTTCCGTACTCAAGGACATCCTGTTTTAAACAGCTGTTTGCAATTTAAAGCGCCTTGTGTTTAAACAAAATAAAACTCCGCCCTTTCATACTTTTTGCGCTGTAATGTAGGTGTAGTATATTTAGAATAAAATATAATTATAACACTACGAAGACGCTCTATTTGGTTTTGTTATATATGTTTAGCGCTAATGTCCACCTTTAAATTATGCATATTATTGTATTTAAATATGCCGATCAATCAATAATATAACGATTTATTCTGGATCAGAAAAGCAAACGTTCGCGAGCATCTTTAAAGTAATGGCACTCAGGTCACAATCAGGTCACTAGTTATTTTTACTTTCCACTGCCTGTGAGCATTTTACTGGAGTGATCAGGTGATAGGTTGTTGATCATGCAACACATGTTTTATTTGATATGAGGTATACATTTAAATTTCATATTAAATACCTAAGGTAAAACAAAGTATTACTATAGTATACACTCAAATGGCGTGTGTATGGTGTAAACAAATAAATGCATGCTTTGTTTTACATATACACGTTAATTGTAAATAAAAATAATGAATCTTCAGAAACAGACGATTTTAAGTTTTTTTTTTTGTTTCCTTTTAAAGAAAATATAATGAAAATTGTTTTAAACCGGTACGTGTAGATATATGTTAAACTTGGGTAATACGTTTTACAATATGTTATGAAAAATAACATATGATTTTATTTTCATGCTTTTAAGGTACACTTTTAATCATCAAAATATAATTAAGTCACTCAAAGAAAGAACTTGGATTTTGAAACTAACTGTTCTAACATACTCTTCATACACCAATGTACAATTTGTCATTTCTGTATATATGCCATTTTCGTTCTTCTGCGGAAGAAGTCAAGTTTCTGCTAAGTATAGTGAAGTAATCATGTTAGATATGAATACTAATGAACAGGTCCGTTTGCATGTGTAGATCATGGCTAACGCCGATACGAAATTTCATTTATGACATGAACAGACTGTTCGTCTTTGAAAACGAAACCCTGGCTTTGCAAACGTTGACTCCCCATTAGCATCCTAAATTACCGCTGGTTGAATTTTCAAGAATTTGAAGAAAAAAAAAACATTGTTTTAGAAAAATGTATAAAGCTAAATAATATCGTTTTACTGTTTCTTTGAACACACCTATACTTCTTATTTGAAAATAAAACACAGCGTGTAATTGTTGATAAGTGATATGGTAAAACATCATTAATCGAACCTTAATGGACGAAAAAAAAATCACACAAATAACTATCAGCCTATATTATATATATAATTATTTGTTTATCATGTTTGATACTTGAAACCTGTACAGGATGAGTGAGACTATACATTCGGTGCCGGTATGCGTTAAGCCACTAAATCTTCCATATTTGGTATCTAGACTTGTATGAGATAAATAATTGTCTATTGTCACTGCATTTATTATTCGAATGTGTATTGTTTCGTATTCGTGTAATTGTATGCTCACCGAACCAAATTATTAAGGTAAAGATTTAAAAATATTGATATGCTTTTAAACTATTGCAAACTAAAGCTCATGTTGGAAAAACTTCAGGAGAAACCGTTCACGAATGAAAATCACAGCTGTACATGACCATAAGGATATATGTTAAATAGAAAGATACTGATACACATGGTACCATTTAATGAAAATTTACTAATTGTACAGTCATGTATCTTGACTTTTCAACCCGGAGTAACATATGGCATACATATAGAACAATACTAATTTGGCTGATTAAATGCTGTTGTTGAATATTAGCATTTTCTTTCGCTATATGCAAGGCTAGGTCAAAAGTGTAACTATTAAGAAAAGAGTGATACTTTTGTGTGTATAAGAATTGACATGTAAATGGTAATTTAAACTTAACTGACGATGCAGATTAATTACAAACTTACGTCGACACTTCCAATGCAACTACTCAGTTTACTTATTATAATATGCAAATGTATTTTATGGTTAGCCAGCCATTATGGGTGATCGCCTTGTCAGTACGCAACTAATGTGGCGCAAGTGATATTCCCATGTTACATCTGGCTTTATTCGATATTATAAATAATTCCAACAATAAGCTACCGTTTACATTTACATCGTTATCCAAGATTTACAGGGAAAGCATAATAACTCTTAACCAAGCAATGACTTCGATCAATATTGTAAAATCAATTCTTTATTTACATCGATATTTAAAAAAAGACATGAATTAATTATAAGTTGAAAATGGAGTTAATTGTATGTTAATAACACTCGTAGGCTCTCTGTATCACATAACTCAGATCATCCTTTTATCCTGCATATTACTGTTGCGAACGTCACAACCCCCCAATGATACATCTCACAGTTTTCAAGATATGCTTCGGACAAAATTTCATTACATAAATATTCAAAATGCAATTACTCTTAAATGTGAAAGAAAGAGTTTTACTTCTTGTGCATTGCACATCAACTCAATGAAATCTACCTGCCTATAAAGTTTTAAGTGGCTAAATATTTTAATTCAGAAGCCCATATCAATTACAGTATACCCATTTACTGCGTACCCTGTTGACCACTATAGAAATATGGATAACCGTTTGTCGTTTTATCAATCTTATTTTACTTAGTGTATTTGATTTTATGGAAAAATGATAAATATTACATATTGGGCAGCCTCTACTGAAGAATTTCATAGGCACACTTATTAATTATTCGCGATAAAATGCAACTGCAATTAAAATATAAATGAACATACGCAATAAGTGTATAAACACAATTTCAAAATGTATTAAATACAAGCCAAAGAAAGACGGCAGAGGAGCTCATCAGACATCTGGACGTTTTGATCGACATGGACCCAGTTACTTGGAGATTATTTAATGCTATTAATAGGGACCTTATGTAGGCTAACTTAAATAGTTATTTCATTATGTGAATGAATACAACAATCTGTTAATAAAGTGCAACGACTAATACTGTTAAATATGTTCTTTAGTACAAGTGGTTCACGACAAAATGTATTCACAACTGTGTCAAAACAACTTATATAAATAAATAATTACGTTATTCACTTTAACTAATACACGAAATAATAAAGTTGTAATTCCCATGTATGCAACACTTGATGGAGGTCATTCAACCAATGTTGCAAATTTGCCTCATCTAAAGTTACTAAATTTGCGCGGTTAAATTGGACATTGAATTCTCCCGATGCATAATAAGCTCATTAAATCTAGGTTAAAACCTATCTTAGACAGCAAAGTAATTTTCGTGAGACTCAGGGTATACGGGTGAAACTTGGCTTGGATTTCTTAGCACTACCGTTGTTTCCTGATTCGTTGGACACGTTAATAGCATCGTTACTTAATGATTCGTTTATTACTTAGCAATATGACTAAACATTTGTTCATGGCCCGGGGTTGCATGATTTTCCAGATCCGTGGATCACTTTCGGACGTTCTTTATAAATAACGGTTTGCATTAGACCAAGTATTGGTACTCCGTAGGTCTATTAAAATGTTTTAGGTATTTTTTCGCTCTCTGTATTGTATAATGATTCATATAACAGTGTATTTACCTCGGTCGAAAGTTGTGTATTTTGTGTATAGGAATGCTATATATTTTTTTTATAAGATCCCTTCTTACTGAGAATGTTTCGGTTTTTGGATAAGGGAATACTATTTGTATGTTTTATGTTGCGTATTTTATTTGTAATTAGTGTGTTATTGTATTTCCTATTCTTATTATATTGGTCTGCTTTATTACATACTGCTTAAACATTCCGAAAAAGATATTGGGATAATTAACCTTTGGATCTCCAACAACTAAGGTAGAATGACTACAAAAACAATGTTTTAATAAACTTCAAAGCATACTAAAATAACAACAGACGGACAGACAGGTAGAAAGATAGTTTATTCAGACTCACAATAGTGCATCGTCTTCATACATAAATGTATCATAGTGTTGGGTATTTTCGACAGTGTTAGGCTTCTTTTGATTAATGCTCATTTAAATGCGCAAAGATACATATAATTAATGTGAGTTATTCAAAACAAATATATTACAAACAAATAGAAAATACCAACAGTTTATATATTACAATTTGTTTACATTTGAACAAAATGAACGTAAATCAATGCGCATGTTCTGTGCATTATGAAGGGTATTTTCGACGCCATAATCAACTCTTTTATACACCACAAACAAGTTAACCACTCCTCTTCCATTTTGATAGAACGGGTTTGTGATACAATTGAAAATGGAATATCGATATTATTTGAAAAGTGTGAAGTGTAATGCTTATTTTCATATTTTATCCATTGATCATTTAATATTCTGAGGTGTATTATCGATAGAAGAATGGTTATATTAAACCAATAACAATGTTAGTTCTGAAAAGGTCAATATAAAGAAGTGAAACTCCAGAAGCTGCAGCAGTATTGCATTTTTATCATACACACCTTAGTATGTCTTTATTTATGGCAAGGAACCAATTGCCAAAACGGTACAGTACGGCTCAAAACGAAATGACTTATTAATTAAATCCTTCACAACATGTCATATCGTGTGTAAGTTTAATATAAATGTGTTTAAGTATTATGTTTGATAGGACGATTAGATATCAAAACAGAGCTTGACTTCATGTAAAACCACATTTCATTTTTCGCGGAAAACTATTTTCTGTCGAACAATATACTATATTTCTTTTATAACTTAAGATTAAATATGACATTTCTGCAGTGAAATAACAGCAGTGAAAATAAACAAATTGTTATTTTCACCGGTGAAAATAACAAATTTTCGGAACTCCTTTGTCTATTTTTAGATTATCATATCAATATATACTTCCCTTTTTATATTTTTTCTATGATCACGAGTGAAATAAAATCGATATTCCACCGTATCCAACACATTTCCTTTTTATTTTATGCTTTTCTACCGTTTATTTACATTGTAAAGGGGTTTAACTGAAGTATTTCGCTGGAATAATGACGTCATTTCGTCAACAAAATGACGTCATTTCAATGAATTGAGGTACGCCACGGGAGAAAGGGCAACTTTTCAGCGAAAGGGAAACAGCTGTTAATTATTTTCTTGAAAAAGGGGCATAACCGAAACAGAAAAAGTGTTCGTGTCAGTGTAAGATCGTTTGTTATTTCACTCGTGATCATAGAAAAATAGTATTGTGCCACTCGTGAAAATATATTTTCTATGATCACTCGTGAAATAACAAACGATCTTACACTGACAAGAACAAATATCCTCTTTATTCTACATAATGCATAACATGGTCAATCTAGAAAGTCTATGTGTAAACAAGTTTTTAACGTACCGAACGTTCGATTTCTCTCCTTTCTACACAACTGCAATTTCGCTCGGTTTATAGCGCCATCAATAGTTCCATTAAAGACGATCAATTTTGCACAGGACACACTTAAAACATACGTATACATCATATGCTATCGATGAAATCGAGAAATAATAATTCAACAGATTCACACTCAAATACATGGACTGAACATATTTGATAGTTTTGTATTGTTTAATTTGTATACAAATAATCGCTGTGGGTATTACAATAAGTTTATTTGAGACACAATAAATCACAATATAGTAACACAGCAATAACATAAAGCCCATTCAATATTAGAACAACGAACTAAATATGATACGTTGTTATGTCGGAACATATGCGATTCGGAAATATAAGTTTTGAACAGACGATAGGCGTCCATACAGTTTATTTTGTCATGTGAATGCCTATTGGTTGTACTCTTCAACAGATTTAGTCAACATTGGAACACATTCTTTTTATTCAAATGTTAAATAAAGAGAACTCATACTTGTTTATTTTCATGTCGAAGGTTGTCTTGTTTTGCGTTGGCAATTGGTAAAGACCGGAATCACCTTCCGTATATATTGTTTACAGATGTGTGAGTTTTGCAATAAAATAAAGTATACATATGCGTATTTCACACGTAGTTAAGGCTCAACACGTTTTCACAAAGCATATGCAGTAATAAATTATTTAGTCAAAATAAAACAAAAAACAAATAGAATGATCTAAAAAAAACAATAAACACAGCAACATACTAGTAGAGTAAATACGAGCATGCAGGTACATGTATTTTTTTAATGTCAAAGTTTTATTCTTGCAATCTTAAACAAACATATGTATATGACCAAACCATGTAAACTAAAAAATAAAAAAACGATATTCATATGTGACCATAAATCAATCAATCAATCAAATATTGTTTGCTTCAGTGAAATTTAAAATGAGCAAGTTAACGCCAATACCATCACGTTTATTCGTTTTTGTTGTAGAAGCAAATTTGAGTCAATTTGTACGAATCTACACTGACTTATTGGGATTTCCCAACACAGTACATGTCTTGTCAACGTGAAGGAGTTTCCTGTCGTACATCAGGAAAGTATTTGCAATTGAGTTCAACTTTTCTTTCAATAATTTTCTGGCAAGTTCATCATAGCTTCTATTCTAATTTTTGATTCATCAACGTTTTATCTGTTTTGAAAAAAGTAATAACATCTTGTATACTCACTTTAATATATAAATTTGACAACATAATGTAATTGTGCCTGAAATGTAAAGCATGTCCAATCTCAAGTACTATCAAATTCCAAACTCCAATTGTAGCATTTTAATACACCCAAACATATAATAATGTAAATATACATGAAGATCTAATGGAGCTATCATTAAAGTCCATTGTAACAATTATAAGTGAACACATAAAAACATAATACGAATGATTAGATATCACCAATTCTTATATAAAACAACACAATATTAAAAATATATATATTAAATTTATTTTAAGTTATATCACTAAAAACACATTTAAAATGTGGTATGAAAGGTGGGTCAAACAAAGGTAAGTTCCGGATGATTCCTCCCTGACTCCGCGTCGTAATACACGTGAGATCATATACATAACTATTCTCACGAGGGTTGCATTAATCAATCATATACCGAAAACCAAGACATTTTAGTTTCATTTAATGCATTATTCATCGTTTATTTAAATTTAAGTATTTGAACTGAAGAATTGTGATGTAGTAGTGGCGTTATGTCGTCGTTTAAAATGTCACTGTTTTCACTGTTTGAAATAGTGCATTATCGTTGTTAAATTACTGATATTTTACTGCCTATCAATCCCAGAAAAACATTAAATAAAACACAGTTATTTTCCCAGATATTGACTTTAAGTAACGGTCCTAATTGTATGACAAGCATTGTTATTAAAATTCGTGTTGGAACGACTTTGTTAAAAATTGAAAAATAAATCTACAACAATTTTTTTATACCTCCATGATATGTTTACACACAGCACAAGCAAGCGACTGGTAACATTTTATATTTGTAAACGCATGTTACATAAATAAGTAAAACACATTTTTAGTAGACTGTTAGGCTTGATATATGCTATATGCTAACTTTATTTGGAATATCTCGGCACCGAGAAAGGCAATTGTGTAGTAGCTGTAAGTAAAACATATATGGATAATTTCAAGAGATGCCAAACTATAGTACCTTTTTCAACTCAGCATTTGTTTAGATTTGATAACTAGCAATGTACCAGAAAAAATATATGTACAGTGATTTTTCTAGTGATCTAGTGATTTGTATAACTTGTTACAACCAAGATGTAACAAATTGTTTCAAAGTAGATTGTAAGTCTCTGAATAAGTTTACATTTAATCCCTTCCTAATTTGACAGTAAAGGTTCGATATACATGTATTTGGTTTAGGTTATCCATGCAACCAGATGATGCAGATGAAGCAACCATTGAAATAAATTCCTCTAGCTAGCATGGTACCATTGTGGTTCTATTGCTTACTAGTAGTTTGAGTAAATAACGGTGAGCTTACAGACTTTTTAATGTGTTAGGAATGTAGCTTGGTTTGGTTAATGCTCACATACTTTCCCCGTCCCATTTTTTTACTGAATGTTCATGGTTATCCAAGATAGTTAAGTATGACCTGTAACTTATTGCAAATGACATTGATATTTAATTTGAGATAGGGGGTTCTACAAACATTCCCAATTGACCACGAGTTAAAATGAAGGTTGGACCACACTTGTTCCGTCTCCGCTTTGACCGCACTAGAACACGCCGTATNATCCATGCCGAGATCACTCGCAGTACATAGAAACAGTACCGCAAAGGACGACACAGCCAGAGGGAATAATCTATTTAATCAGTCATTTAAAGGTTAATATTGATAGTATAATGTTGTTGTATTAAAGTAACGAAATAAAATCTTAAGCGCCAGTCACATTGCTGTAAGTCGGGTATAAAACAGATTTGCAGTTTAAAAATTGATTTACCCTCGAACACTGACATAAATCTTCCAGCATGAACGTGCGTTGTTGCAGGAATGTGCAATAGTGAACTTAATAAGCTGCTACGTGCGAAACATAAGGTTTGCCAACGACGTTTTAAAGTTATTAAGCCCCAGTCATTAGGCAACTACGAATGGTTTAAGACTGGTCCATGATTCAACAAGTCTTTGTGTTCCAATTAAGATTTTGACATTCACGCGTCGTATCTGAGCTAAAAATCCGTCAGTTGTGTTGGAAAAATACACGAATTTTAACCAGGCATTGCGCTAACGCGACGTTTAACACAGTTTATAATGGTGCATCTCCTCATGGTGCATCTCCATAAGAATGTGTAAGATTGAATATGCATACTAGTGTTCACGTTAACGAGATAGCTGTTCATTTTTGCTTTTCGTGTTACTTTTTGCGCTTTCCAACAAGCATTTCATTCGCCGCTCGCCCACTTCATCGCTTAGTGCAATGGCCACGAGCATTGATCGTAAGCATATTCGCTCGGTAGTTTAGGTAGCGAATAACTACCTGCGTATAGTCGAGTAGAGTCATAATCATTATCATTAGGTCCATAATCATCTCGACATGGCATCATCGTGTTCTCATTTGTTATGAGTCCAATATCTTCTTGATTGGATCTGCATTTTCTATAACCGTCCATTGACAAACGACTAACACGCACTTAAATGACTTTAGGCGCCAGTCTTATTGCAACTTAGACAGGAATTAGGCAGGTCCAGGCCTGAAAACCGTGACTATGTCTTGAGTGATCTGATGTAGTTTTTGCAAATCGCGCGTCGTCTTAAGGTTTATTTCAATTATAGCAGGATGGAAAGCATGTTAAAAACATATATCGATATATACACATTCCTGCATAAAAACTATGATTATAACGTAGTCCTGCACAAACCATATGAGTATATCATAGTCCTGCATAAACAATATGAGTATAAGATGCCGTCTTATAGTCTTGCTTTGTTTTAGTGAATCCTGCGAAAATTAAAATCAAAGTCTTGCGTATATAGACGCATTTGTATCTATGAAGAACCGCTCTTTGGTGTACACCCAACTTCGGTGTTCGAAACCAATGTGCTTTCACTTTTTGGTCAACACCAAGGTGCGTTGACATGGTACATATAATTTGTTGAAGTGGACACACTTCGGTAGTTTTCATACAACCACATTTTGACAGTGAAAGCGTATAACATGAATGTTGTCATCATCAACATCATCATCACCACCAGTATACATAGACAATAAAAATATGAGAACACGATTATGCTATGCCGATGATGACGATGTTTATAATGATAATGATTAGGATGATGCTTATGGTGACCATAACAAGAAAGACTATATTGACAAATAACCACTGTAATGCGCTTTTTGGTTAACATTTAAACACACATCGAACGCACTTTGGCATTGAACACCGAAATAGGACTAACACTAACGTGATGTGCAACATACATGCGTTGTAATTACCAGGGCCATTTTCTATTAATACATAAGTATTGCCACAGTACCAGATACACATAACGTAAAACTTCAGCTGCACCAGCAGGATAAAAAACTCTCATAAAACCACACGGTCCTTTATTTATGACAATGACCAAATTGCCATAAAGAGGTTGAATGTAGATCTAAATAAGGTTTTGAATAATTATTGCGTTGTATTGATGCTTTGTAAAATTCATATAAGCATGTATACTGAGTCGTGTGACTCTTAAATCCTTAAATCTTTACACATGGTTTGGGTTTAACCGTAATAATATACATATAAGAGCTNATATATATAAGTGAATGTTTGTATTGTTGTATTGTATGTAATTGAGACTATAATAAAGAATAAAATCCTAAGACAGTGTGACTGGGCCTTTAAGTACGATACGCATTGAAGCAGATCAGATTCAACGGACCAGTGGTTATCTTGCACGAAAAAAGACGTAATTCGAAGTTTGTGGTTTCCGCAAAACAAACGGCCAACAAGACTGAATAACAGGGAAATATTATATGCATGTAGTATTTATAGTGTTTGGTATTTTGTAAATAAAGGGCATGTCTATTTCAGACATATGATACATTAAAAAAATGTATCGCTAATCATTATCGTGCTTACTTTATAATGACTTCCCATACGTACGACTTATGACTTATAATGAAAATTGCATAATACCTTTAAGGCTAATTTGCAGCACATATATCAACCAAGCGTCACTGGCCGGTATCGCTAATACTAGAATTTCTACCACAGCCAGTGCCGACATGTTTTACGAGGTGGTAGTCATACGTCGTTTCTACATGTAAAATGTAAAAATATAATTAATATATGTCTGCAATAAATATCAGAAATCAAATATGTAGATAAACGTAGAATCACCAAAGCGCCGATGTTTCGTTACTACGTGTAGCAATTTAAATAATAGTCGTATTCAATGAACAAACTTATATGGTCATGCTCAGGCCCACGGCTTTATATAGTAAAGAATGCAAAGAACGAACAGCCATATGTTAAAGTCAACTGATTCTTATACAAGTATTTACATCAGTACAGTCGGAAAGACTAGAAATGCAGACATGGGTTTATTGCTATAGCATTAACACGTTTCAGAGATATAATCAGTTGTGTTATTGCGATAGTTGAACCCAATGTCATGCTAATGTTCTCGTGTAATGTGTTATTTCAAAACGAGAAACCAAATTTATAGATAAGAACATATGAGATGAGTTATTCTGATATAAAAATATAGTTTCATGTCTATATGCATACATGAGATGAAGAATTGCGACACTTGAACGCAGGTTCATATATAGGATCACACAAAATCAAGTATTTCGTCATTAGAACATATTTTTATCAATATGCTCTCAATACGATGAGCGATTTCGATACCAGAATCAAGTTGTTTGGATATGTACACGTCAGGTGAGTTAGTGAGACAGTGTTATGCACTTCACTTTCCATGCGACATGTACTATGTCCCACAAGAGGAGCAATTCACTTGTTAACATGTCTTATAAAAAGAGAACGTTATCTTACAAGTACTAGTATTGGAAAAGAGATACACCACTTACCTTTATTCCATACCAAAAGGGAATTATACATTACCCACAATTCCAAAAAATATAATAGGAGACAACAACGTTGCAAATACAATGGCCGCCCGAATCGCCGGAGTCATATTAATCGGCGGAGTCATATCGTCATAAACATCGTCTCTCTCGTATGAAGAACTTTGATAATTAAACACATCATTGCCTGAAAATTTTTTGACTGAATGTTCCATTTTGTTTTTTTTAAATAATTAATTGACAATGTCTGTATAATGAAACAAATAACTGTTTAATATTCGTAGTCCCTTTTTAAAATGAACGCATCACAGGAGTCCTTTAATGTTAGAGCCCCGTAGCGTTCCAACTTAATAAGACACACGCTTAACATCTACTTAATGTAACTAAAGTAGTTTAAATACAAATAACTTCATCCATGCAACCTAGTATGCCGATATCAGAATGCGCCCCTCCTGTGTTTTTGCAACTAATATGATTCGGTGTTAAACATTCTTGAAAGATAACACACACGTTTCTGCATGTTCACGCGGATATGGCCAATACTGTAAAGTAGTCTAAATGCGTGTTTCACGTTTACTCCAAACTCATTGTTATGCAACACCATTCTTCTTTTTCCTTTTTTTAGCCAAGATTCTCTACTGTTTCAATAAGGAATGTATGATAAGTTTTGTGTAATAAACGTGTTGACCGTGTAAAGTTTTTGTTGGAACGAGTGCTTGTATTTTGGTAAACGTTTTTTTTTTTTTTTCAATTTTACGAAAATTCAAGTGATTTCTTTAAGAAAGAAATAATGCAATGTTAAGACATTGTTATAAGACGTTCTCCATGCATTGAATGATGTGTTTTTTTCATGTCATTGTAGCTTAAGCCTTTTCTTTAAACAATTAATGATTCCATATCATTCTTTCTATCCACTCCATGTAACGTCATGTTCTAGCTGACGGTCACATTATTCTTGAAATCAACATTTTACATGAACGTTGCATTGAAAAAACATTGACACGTATACCGTAATTTTGATTGCTATTTATCACACACTTTTGTGTATGACAACAAAAACAATATCTGTTAACAAAAGTCGTCCCTTCCGCCGTCGATCTCAGACGGAATCGTTTGCGTATGCGTGAGATTGTGAAGACGTGGGAAAACTTGCTCCTATAATTTAAAAAAAAAACTCGGATAATAAAGTGTTCTTAGTGGATTTAAGTTCATGTGTCAAAGGGAAAACCTATGAGTTCGATGTCAATCAAAAATAATAGCAGTTCGAATAGTAGACAAGCGAAAAAGGCCAGAAAAGGAAAACGAAAAGCGAATTCTCCATTGTCTGGCGAGGACACTCACAACGAAACCGGTTTAGCAAGCACGGGAACAACGAGCACGAGTAAGTCGAGTCCACCTAGTGTACCAACACATGTAAACAATAGGAACAGTGAGTACTTCGATTTTCGATTGAGTCAAGATTACGTTGATCAAGTCATGAGCCAACATAATCAATCACCACTTCCTATGAGAATTGCGCAACCCAATTTAGGGCATCCACAATTCTACATGTCCACACCCATGTCGCCAACGCAAAGCCAACATATACAGATCACACCATCGCCCTGGGCCTTAGGTACAATGGACGACATATGAACCATACGATCTTCTTCACAAAATATAGAGAAGACGTTAAACATCACCAGTGTAAAAGTTTCAGAATAGGAAGTTAAACTTACATGCATTGACAAGCGTGTAAAATCGGTCGAAAATTCGTGTGCTTTTATAAGTACTGAATTCGAATCCCAAAAGGCTCACCTTAACAATCTCCATATTCCGACAGGAAAACATGACCGATAGTCGCCAAGTTTCACGACTACAACGACCGCGAACGAGTGCGTAAACAGTCTTCGTCGACGCCATAAAAACGGAACTCTCCAGACGTAAAATGGGCGTCGGTATCCAACGACCACAACTACATAGATAAGCTAGACAGACCCTATTCCCGCACTCAAAGGAAGCGGAAGCACAACACAAGCGCATGCGAATCGTAGGCAACAAGATGTTCGTAAAAAGCGTGGCGTGAAAGAAATTTGTAAACGGACAGGTAGTCAACATCAACTAGGATAGCCGCGAGAAGGACATCACAATATTGTCATGGAACATTAATGGGCTTAGGCGAAAAATCGACGACACAGACTTTTTGAACACTGTACCCCAATGTGATATATTATTTCTATCAGAGACTTGGTTACATAAAAACAGCTTCATCAACGCTGATATTGATGGATTTATTTGTGATCATTTATATGGAAATAAGAGTGCGAACACAAGCAGAGGACGTTATAGTGGAGGTATTTCTGTATATTTTTAACGTCACTTAAAAAACAAAATCACAGTAATAGAAAACAAATCAAGCAGGTTTTATTTGGATGAAATGCTGTAAATCCCTCTTTTACATATGCATTGATGTTTACATATGTCATATCTATATTCCTCCAAAACATTCGAGTCTTAATACAAATAATATAGATTTTTTCGAAACCCTAGAATGTAACATTGAGCGATATAAAAATATGGGCAAAGCTTTTATCACAGGAGATTTAAATAGTAGATGTTCAAATGTATGCGACGTTCTAGATTTTGACATGTACATTGACGATGAAGAGTTGTCAAATCGTGTTTACATCCCACCACGTGCTAGCAAAGACAACGTGATTGATACAAATGGTGAACGCTTGATTGATGTCTGCCAATCGACTTCGTTCATTATTGGTAACGGGCGAATACACGATGACCTAAATGTAGGAGAGTTCACTTTTCACTCACATAGGGGTAGCAGCCTGGTGGATTATCTACTTTTAGAACCAAAAGATATCTTTCTTATAAGTAACTTTAAAATACTTCACCCAAATGAGCTCTCTGACCATTCGGACATACTCTTTAGTCTCGCGACAAGACACGCTGCCGACGAGGAAAGCAGCAAATCCGACGCTTCATCTGATTACAAAATAAAATTGGACGACTCAAAAATAGACCCGTTTAAGAATGTCTTATCGCAATACAAAGCGCAATTGTGTTCACTCGAACAGTCCATTTTTAACGAGCGCGATATGATGAGGTATCAAACGACTTTATAAATATTTTAAAACAGAGATCAATAGAGGTGTTTGGAAAAAACGAAATAAATAACAAAAAACATAATAATATTCACTACAATAAAAAAAACATGGTTTAACAAAGAATGTTATACTTCCAGAGCGGAATTTAATAAACATAGGAATACATTTCTAAAGGACCGATCTAATGAACATAACCGAAAATTATTTATCAAATCGAAAAAAAACATATATGCGCACTAAACGCCGACTTAAGCAAAAATTCATGCATTAAGCAAAAAACAATCTCACAAATCTTAGTAAACATAAGCCACGAGAATTCTTGAAAACAATTAAAAAACAGTATTTTAAGAAAGGCAACAGCCCAACCAATTTAAACACAACGGCACTCTATGAACACTTTAAACAATTATACTCTGACAATAGGAGTAATACCGAAAATAGCACGCGCGAAAATAATCCCTCAAGGTCAGATCCAGGCTTAGATAAGGACATTTCGCTAGAAGAGGTAACAATTGCTATCCGCGAACAAAAAATAACAAAAGCAGCGGTATTGACAAGATATGCGCAGAAATATATAAAAATACTATACCGGAATTATCATCATTTATATTAGCACTTTTTAACAGAATGTATAAAAATGGTGAATATCCAAAATCCTGGGGTGAAGGAATTATTATACCTATATTCAAGGGAGGGGATACAGAGGATGCGAAAAACTATAGGGGTACAACCCTAATTAATATTCTGGCAAAAAATGTATTCAACAGAACTTCTAAACCGATTGACAAACTGGTCAACTAAACATAAAAACTTGATACAAAACCAATTCGGCTTTCAGAAAGAAAAGTCTACAGTAGACTGCATATTCGTATTGCAATCTATTATACAAAAAAACACTTAGCCAACGGAAAAAGCTATATTGTGCCTTCGTAGATTTCGAAAAATGTTTCGATAAATTAGACCGAACCCTTATATTTCAAAAACTTATTAATGAAAACGTAAGCACAAAATTCGTAAACGCCATACGGAGCATGTATAACTCCGTCGAAGCATGTGTCAGGCATGAAAGAACATATACATCACTATTTGAGTCGAATATTGGAGCAAAACAAGGCGACCAAAGCTCAACGTTATTATTTTTATTTTTCATAAATGATATTGTTTCAAGTTTCAATGATACTATGGATGACCATTTTACTCTTGAGAATACTAAATTATTCATACTTCTTTTCGCTGATGACGCGGACATATTCGCTCACTCGCCTAACGCACTACAATCGCTACTTAAAGATTTAGAAAATAACTACAACTAGTGGAAACTAACAGTTAATACAAAAAATACCAAACTAATGATTTTTGAAAAAGTTACACATTACACAATTTGTTTACAGTATTTAATCAACTTGAATTAAACATAGACGAAAAATGAAGACTGTTTGACAGTCTAGTTGGGTCCAAATTAAATTACGCATCCGAAACATGGGGCTTTCATGAAGGAAAAGATATCGAACGCATACATTGTAAATTCTTACGTAAGAAACTAAAAGTCAGAAAATCCACAAACCTAGACGGACTTTACGGGGAATTAGGTAGATACCCAATGTATGTAAAACGCCAATTGACATTAGTTAAATACTGGTTAAAAATCATTGATCCGAACAACAAACTGACAAAATCTATTTATAATTTGCTTAAGAGCGATTCTGAAAGTAATAATACACATGCCGATAGGAACTGGGCTTATCAGATTAAAGAACTTCTCGAACACATTGGTTTAGTTACTATATGGATGCAACAAAATACGCATATCCCAAACGAATACGACCTAAAAATAATAACAAATCGAATTTTGGATATATATAAACAGACTTGGTTCACAAATATAAATAACTCAAATAGACTGGCTGCATACCGATATTTCAAATATGACTTTGAAACGGAAAAAATATTTATAATGCATTACTAACAATAAATTTAGAATATCACTTACACAATTCAGAATCTCTGCACATAATCTAGCGATAGAAAAAGGTCGTCATGAAAACATACCATAAGAAAAAAGGAAGTGTATTTACTGTAATATGAATGCTATAGAAAGCGAATTCCACTTCTTATTAGTATGCCCCCTATATAAAGAAATAAGACAACAATACCTAAAACCATACTTTCGTCATTGGCCAACATTGAACAAATTCGAAGTTCTTATGTCATCAAAATCAACAAAGGTATTAAATAACCTATCAAAATATGTTTATTTTGCCCTAAAACTAAGGTCAAATGTAACGTAATATAAACTATTTGCTGTTAACGCCTTCAATTTTGTATGTTCATTAGAACAGATGTAATAATAAGTTAACCGTATTAACTATGATTATTGTTTCCATGTGCCTAATGTATATATTTTTGGATAGAGCAAAATTCATCAACTTGTGATTTGTAATAAATGTGATTATTTTATATTATGTTAACTGTTTGTAATGAAGAAGATCACTTCTTTGTATGATTTTCAAAATTGTGTTATCATTCTCAATTAGAATATTCGATTTTCATAAAAAGTCAGCAAACATATGTTGTATGTTGAATGATTGAAGAAATCTACTAATTATTTTTGTAATTTTAACATAAACATTGCGTATTAATGTACTTAACCAATAAATAATTATATAAAACAGAGAAACAACTTCTTTGTTTTAAAAAAAATCTATTCACTCAACGTTTCGGTCAATTTAGACCTTCATCAGGAGTAAACATTTTGTTATTAAATAAAGGAAATGACGTCACAATCACATGACGTCAATTGCAACAACGTCAAAGTGTTACATACTATTTGGCGTTAAAATTAACATATAACCAAAATAATATACATCATTATAAAAAGCATACAGTTCATATATGTATATGTTATCTAATTAACTAGATTATTAAAGTAGGATCAGTTATGATACAAAATTACTGGAAAAATGCAGTTTGAATGCGAAAATGTTAAATCAACCAGTAAAAACTACCTTAAAACTAGAAAATTAGAAGAAAACTTTAGAATTCATACCTAGGGGAGCTGAACATTTTTTTTATTGTATACAGCATTGAAAATATAATCGATCGTTTAAATTATGATTATTTTCCTTTTTGTAAATGAAATTCACCACCGAAATGATATATTCATTATGTAAATGACTTATTGATTCTATTCTTTGAATGATTTTGACATGCCTTTTTTTCTCTTTTGTTTTACTTAACTATTCGTATTCATCGTTTTGTGTTGTACTTCTCAAATACATGTACCATGTCTTTGCTTTCTCACAAACACATACCGTGTATAGGCTATAAATTTGCAATTTGCTGTTTTATGCCTAATAAATATTATGTTATGTTATGTTATGTTTAGATGGCTCGGGAATTTCAGCTCTTACTCGGCGTTCTATGTGTTGACAATCTGCGACTTCAGCGATGATTCGTCAATTTTCATAATACCTTGTCCTCAATACACGTTATAAATACTATACAAATAAGGGTCCCTCCAAGACACTTTATACATACGTAAAGTAAAAGACATTTTATAAACGGACTCTTCAATACATTTTATAAAGACGGACTCTTCAATACATTTTATAAAGACGGGCTCTTCCAAGACATTTTATAAATACGGACCACAGCTCATTCTAAAACAAAACACGAATATATTAAAATCTGAATAGGGTAGTGAGTTAAATTTTTATTAAATAATTGTTCCTTTTTCTTTTAAATGTATCTTTTCAATTCATTACACACAATACATACATTATAAAGTAAATGAAGGAGACGAGGAGACGTCCCGGACGTTCTCGTTAATAATAGTCACATTTAGAGAGTATTCGCTAGTTTGACATAATAGACACGTGGTCGACTGCCATTATTTAACAAAACATTTTATTTTAAAAATTAATAATTAAATGGTTGATTTATATGTAGGCCTCAATGTTTTACACGCTCAGTAAAACATTTAGTTATATTTTTATCTAATCTTGTCCCGCTGACACATTCCAAGAGAGTAGGAAAATAAGTAGAAGTAGTAAATTCTTAATGAATGAATTTGAAATAAAGTACCGTTTACCACATGCGCAATTTAGTACAACTATAGTTGAAGCCCACGATTTTTGCAGACTCGCGTTCGAATCACACTGGAGGCGTATTTCAAAACACATACATTTATGCTTTTCCAAATATGGGTGCAGCATACAGTCACCGAGTTGTCCATCCACCCCCAATTCTGATTTGTATGGATACGAGTTTATATGGAACTAAAATGAACTAACCTTATGACAATTTTCGTCCTACTCAATATCCCTTTGTTCTGCGATCCTTACGTCCCTCTTTCGGTTCAAAAAACCCGTTTTTGTATCTGCGAGATATCAGGAACTAATAGTCCGAATTAGAGTAAACTGTTAATGCACTTTCGGTTTATGGTG